>JACCPG010000499.1:0-62545 GCA_016069955.1 Drepana arcuata | reverse complement strand
GCGATGTTAATAGCTTTCTATCTTATGGCTCCTGGTGTATCATATACCAAAGTAATGATTTATTGATTCAAGTGAAATAAAGCAAATAAGAGGATGTTGCTAATAAAATAACGGTAATGAGACTATCGATAAGTCACCGCGCGTTCGAATTCATTCAGAGATAATTAATTAAGTCGCATATATGTCTATAACTAATTAAATTTAATGTGCCATCTATTTAGCATATTACCAAGGGTTCGCATACAATGTTGCAAATCATTACGCTTAACGTCTGATTATTACGCTAAACGTCTATGAAATAATATTAAGGAAGATTAAAATTAAGTTTTAAATACAGATGTAATTCAAGTATAAATCCTCTCTGCCAGTAATAAGTATACAACATTGTTAAGGGTAATAATCTAAATGGATGGATTTGGGTTCCGAAAACATGGACTGCTGAAATGATATGAAATATCTTTGAGGTGTAATTTGTATCTTAAAGGTCAGCCAGATTTGCTTGCTCATTATTATTTCCCTGGAAATATACTTTGTAATCGTTGTATAAAAAAAAATAGAGAAACGCACATAATTTTTAGCACCTGGTTTGAATATTATTAAAACATATACATTGTATCAACGTCGTATCAGCAATTGAACGTGTCATAAAATTGTGAAATACTATGAACGGCTAACGGTCTGTTTTCTTCCACATGGTAATTTGTGATATTTTTTATAATAAAAAGGTATAAACGTGGATCGAGTTTTGTTTATTTATATCCCAAAGTTCCGGTGTGTGATAAATCACCACTGGTCCCTAAGCAAGGTCATCGACTTCCACAGTTTGGTCCGAAGGTTGTTGAAGTTCAAGACCACTGTGATTTAAATAATAAAATTCGATAAACAACCGCGCTATATATAGAACTAGTTATTCCGCTCAGCTTCGCTTGGGTGAAAAAATAAAAGACAGACCAAGAGGCGCAACTTATTGGGTCCATTTGTGAATCTAAACCATTCTCGAACCCACCTGAAGAAACACAAATTTTAATTAAAATCGTTTACGATTCTATAAAGGACATACAGACAAACATTCATATTTATATATATAGATATGCGAGTACCTACCTAGATTATGTAACAGCGATGATGAATCTATTTTATTGATACAGGTATGCTTATACTTGTTGTGTCTTCACCGTTTTCAATAGTTTATATTGAATAAGCGAGTAGAGCCTGCTTTTGGATTTAATTTAGCGAAACGATATTGTTCGGTGGGCTTTATGGCCAATTAAGCCAAGTCCACGTATATTATTAATTTAATATTATGCCTTTGCTACCTACCTACCTTAAGGGGAATATTTTTTGTGTGAAAGTAAGTAGGAATTCTATTATTAATGAACCAAAGTTCGTCCGGTCTAGTGTAAAATTCTAAGTTGCGGAGCTTCAGTAACTGTTCTCGTTGATTGATGGACAGGAATACGACTACCTTGGGCTAGGAAGTTCTGCCATTTTTATGTCTATGGATGTATGTATGTATATATGTGTGTGTACTTTTTTTTTAATTACTTCTGAACGTATGCAGGATTTCTCTCAATGTTATTCTTTACATAAAGCTCGTGGAGTAATAATAAAAAGAAAAACTGAAATTTACGGATATACGTGACATTTTCCGTGTAATTTTTTTTTATACCACATGGGTGGCAAACAAGCATGCGGTCCGCCTGATGGTAAACGGTTACCGCCGCCTAATCCTAATACCTTCTATATCATACTTTAGGTTATAATGTGAACATTTGTGAGGATGTGTATTTCTATTTCTCGTAAAAAGTTTAGAATGGAATCGGATTAAATTTGGCAGAGTGATAAGGTATGTTTTATAAATCATCATCATCAAATCACATTTGACGCGGGTTAACCCGCGGAGCAGACCTAGTGGTCAATATAATTATAAGATAGATTTAAACATATTTTTTAAGATTTTTTTGAGTATTAAGTTTCGCGTGTTAATTCGCCATGATTTTGAATACGTGTTTCGTTTAAAAGCCTGATGCCATTTGCTTCCAGTATTGACTGCCTAGAAAGGTAGGGTTCAGAATATCACTCTTAATTGGAATTAGATGGCTTGAGCTGTAAGTGCCTCCAAGTAAGTGAAGACAACAGCCAAATACCTGCCCTTGTGTAGTTGTTTATATGTAGTTAGAGTCAGGTTAAAATAATTTTAGATTTCCTGGCTCTGTTATAAGGAAGCCTTTTAACTTTAAATTGCAAATTAAACACGTTTGTGAGTATCAAACTAACGTTTACATGTACATTAGGTACCATTATACCAGACGTGATGTATGCTAGCGACATCTTTCGGGATCTAAAAAAAATATAGTAGAGCATTTAAACATTATATGAAAAAGTATGTTAGCTACTCAGACACTGCCTACAATCTTGTTTTACTTCCTATAATCCAAAAGAGATGGCGTTGCTTTGGCAAAAGTATCTGTTTAATAAACTTGTGGTCCATGGCGCTTGAAACAAAAGTTTCTTAATTGCCCTAATACTACCTCAGCTTAGTATTATTCTCATTGCATTAAACATTGTCATATATTATATTACGTGTGTAAATTGTACTTAAAAGTTTATACAGCCTTTTTGAGGTATCCAGAATATACTCATTATATAGTTTTTCTGAACCATCGGGTGGCCAAAGTTTAAACTTAAAATATAAACTTGATGCAATCATATGACACACCATTGTTTGATAAGTCTTTAAATCTGACCATAATGTACATCTCGCTCGATCAAGGGTTTATACACGATACTGTATTTCATGCTTCGGCACGTATCTGCAGATGATTACTTTCTCTAAAACCCTAGCCAACTATTAGCAGCCTAGCTAGCTTGGACTCAAGACTGGTAAGATCCTATATTACTTATATTTATTTTATTATCTTATTCATAGCCAAATGTGTCCCACTGCTGGGTAAAGGCCTCCCTCCTGTACTTCCACTTCCCGCCATCGAGTGCTACCTCCGACCAACTGCTCAGGTGCACATTGGCTATTAATGTTTTGGAGCGTATGATGTTTATAATATTACTGTAAATGCAAAAGTTTGTGAGAGTTTTTGTTACTTGTTACGACATAATGACTGACCATGCGAGATAAAATAGGCACAGAGATAGATTTTTAGCTGGATTAACACAAAGTCAGATTTGTTCCATGCCTTTCCATTAAAAAAAATTAGAAAAACTACCATTGAAATCTAATTTTACGCGGGTAAGTCAAGGCGCGCAGCTAATATTTTATTTATAAAGTACAGTATAAGCATGAAATCGGACAACACAAACTACACGTCAAACCACAACGCCAAGCTTGCATTACGACTCAAATAAAATTGCTCGTTAGTTCTCACGTACTTAGCAAAGTGACACCAATTACACAAGCCATTGTTTTTAAGAAATGTTTATTTACAATGAATTATTTTACAATCTATCGTCATATTAACTTACTTTCTATTGTACATAGACGAACCGCTGATGTTCGTCGACATAGCTACGTGAACATTAATGATGGCATGTGGAAGCGTTGACTCTCATGACGGATCTGTATACGAACGACGGTAGCCCACACTGCATATGCCCTCACTACATGATGCATAATTGCAGTAACCACTTATTCCAATAAACATCAATAATAATATCACAAATAATTTAGGGTAACTACAGATATGCCTCTTTAGATTGATATGGATATCTTACTTTATATCAGTTTATAGAAAACACCTATTTACAAAAGTTGCATTGTGAAAAAAGGTGTAATAAAATCTGTAGGCGTTATGTCCTAAAAAATAGACGATTTTACGAAACAGACATACATCTAGAATTATTCTCACTTCTGTTATGAGAAACTAAATTAAGGACATATAACAGAATTAGAGACTGTATCCTGATTCAACCTAGCTAAAGAGGCAACTAATTTAATGGCAATGAAAAGCTCCTAATTAGGCTCTGGTTTTTGTTCTTCCAAATTCTTCTATGTTATCGTACTCTGAAAATCCAGGGTCAGAATCATAGTATGCGTAGTCATAACTGGTGTCCTCTTTGTTATTAGGAGGGTGGGCGTAGTGAGGAGGGCGCGTGGGCCGCGGTGCGGGCTTAGTAGGGCGCGGCGCCTGCGTAGTGCTTGGCTGCGCAGGTGCGTTGCTGAAAGTTTCAGGAACCTCGCTCGGCCTAGATGTGGTCGTATACGTCTGGATGGGATCAAAGGCCCTCTGGGTCTTCGGCGCCGGTCTATGAGTTGTGGGGTAAGTTTCGGAAATCTGGTTAGTCGTTTGTGTCGGCGGTGGCTGCGTCGACGAAGCAGGCCTGAATGGTCGAGGAACTGCTGTCTGGCCATATTTAGGCGGTGACTGTGTCTTGCCTCGTGTTTTTTGATCTTCGGGTAATCTATTACCACTGGCGGCGATGTTAAGCGAGTGGGCTCCAGATAAAAGCTCTCGTTCATACAATTCCGGTCTATACTGTCCGTCATCCTCACCTTGCGGGTGGCGATATTGGCCGTCATCCTCTGCGTTGTCAGCGTAGTTAGATTGCGCGTGGAATCCAATGTTTGTGTTGTAAGCCACCGTATTCACATTTGGTGGAGGTTCGGGACGTGTCGTTGTGTAAACAGTGGTAGTTGGGGCAGGGGCCGCGCTCGTGGGATTATTGAAATAGTTCTGCTTTGAGAAAGGAATGAAATTGTTTTTCTCTGGCTCGTATGAAACGCTATTGTAGTTATTGAATGTAACGGTTGTCGTTGTAGGGCTGCGGGTCACTACGGTGTAATCGGCCGGAGAGGCGGTGCCTCTTACATTGTTCAAGTTATTATTCACGTTTCTCGTCCGCGTAAAATCGGGCTCCCGAGAAATATCTGATACACTGAAATTGTTTCGCACCTTGAAAGGTCGTTGTTTTTCATTTTGAGAAATAAGCCCTGGTGTCGACTGCGCCTCATAATTGTACACTTCTATGAGGCCTTCTTTCTTTTGAAACTGTTGAGTTGGTGTGGTCTGTGAGGTCTGCGGCGGAGATTGGTTGTTCTGATTGGGGAAGTATTTGTTCTGTTTCGGAGTGACTCGGCTCACTTCAACATACTCGTCTTTGTACTCCTTATATTGAGGTGGTACGTTTGGTAGTGGAGGGAGAGTTTCTCGGTGTGGTGTAGGAATACGACGATTGAAGTTCTGTTGCGGTATTTGAGAGTTTTGTTGAGGTGGTTGGGAGTACTGCTGCTGTGGTTGGGAGTACTGCTGTGGTGGCTGGGTCGATGGCAGCGGTGACTGTGAATACGGTGGCTGGGGTGGAGAGCTTTGAATAAAAGTGATGGGAGCAGCTGTAGTAACATGGACTGGGCGTTTCCTCAGCACTTTACGTTTACCAACATCGTATTTGGGTGGATTTGAAGGTAGCGGCGAAGAGGATGGAGCGATGTATTGTGTAGTAGTAGGTTGCGGTCGCGCAGAGGTGGCTCGCCTGAAAGACTGACGAGGGAAAGGAGTAGGGGAGGGTGTGGGTGGGGCGGGAGGTGCAGTCTGAGTGGAAGGCGTAGAATATGTAGGTTCATCGCGGCCTCGTTCGCGCTGTCCGCTGAAGAAATCCGAGGAGTGTGCAGCTCGCAGATCTGAAGCTGGGCCGCTGGGGGCACTGTTCTGAGCTAATCGACGGTCGCCAGTTTCGGCCCGTTGCAGACCGAACTCCGGTTCTTCCACGCGGTTCACGGATGACGACACCTTCTTAGTGTCAAAACCTATGAACAAAATACAACATGAGGTGATCCATCTATATGTATCTATATGTATGTCATGTCAACGACATGGGCAACGACCGTCCAAAGCGGTTTGATGACGTTGCAAAAGCAGCGCAATGAAAGCATTTACGGCCAAAGCACTGATATTCTGCAATCGCAAGTCGCTACAAAACGCGTCTATTAACCTATCAAACAACCTGTTACAGCATATAGCCATTAGCGTTGGCAATATCCATATTAATCCTAACAAAATTACAGTTAGGTATGTTCATAATTACAATATTCAGTTACCTACTTTTCATGGCCATATGGATAAGTATTAAGGCTATGAATATTATTTTATAAAATTAAATAGCTCGTCATAGAGTGAAAGAATGAGATCAATGCATATAAATTTAATGCAATATGAATCGCAATTTTAAATATAATTTTCTAATAAACTCTAGCTCTCAAAAATATGTGTATAAGTTAACATTTATGAAACTTGCACAAGTCTGTATTAGGCCACATAAAGGTTTGTAAGTCTAGAGAGAAATGTCGGTAATCTCTTTGCAAACTCAGCGTGTATGTATGCATATATTATGGTTATAATATCCGGAATATATAATGTTTTTGGGAGCACTTGTTAGTTGCGAAGCAGCTCACCGGATCCGATCTTGTAGAGATCAAACTGACCATCGTAGATGTCGGCGGGGCAGGCTAGAGGGTCATCGTCTCCCCAGTCTGTGCAAGTTTGTGCCTCCTGGTGGAACAGGGTGCCGGGCGGGCAGTAGAACCTGAAGTCTCTGATGCCACCCCCCGCGACACGAACGCACACGTGGAACGCTTTACAACCAGACTTGGCGTCAGCGTAATACGCGCCGAGGATTCTTCCTTTGCAGTTAAACCTTTCTGCTTCCCCTGTTAAATGAAACAAGTCTTTAAATGACACAGTTATATAATACAACATTGTATTGGACACCAAGATAATGAGAACGGCGTGATGATGAACACAAAATCGATACCACGATAATAATACGATACAATTCGTTTCTTCTTAAAATGTGATAATGTATAGGTATATTCTCACGCCAGAGGTGTATAGGTACCCACCCACTTTCCGCCAGAGATATATTTTAAGTGCCAACGTGACAGATGGCGAGTCCCTCGACATTAATGAAACACGACTGTACGTACGCCTTTGAATTGCTTCTCAAACGTATGCAGGTTTCGTCTCGATGTCTTCATTCACCATAAAGCTCATGGGGTGACTAGTCACTGTACTGAAGTTCAGAAAAACTCATACGTAGGTACAGTCGGGATTTGAACTTGCAATCTTTCTGTTACAGGCAACTAGTCGAACCACTGTGCCACCACAGTTCAGACCCACCACGGTTCTTCTCAAGCCAGGCGCTGCCTACGTCATAATAATTCAGCTTTATCTTTTTACAAACTGATATCAGGCGTGTGTGTACTATTTGAGGTTAATAAGAAAATGAGTATTGTTAAGTATTCAAGTTAGTCGTTGCTTAAGCTATTGTAACAATGGTGTAGAGACATTGTGTGATCATATCGTGTAATGCGGCTCAACTACGCGACGGGGACGCGACTACTCCGGAGCCGATACCATTACGAGCCAAAGAAATGCAAACAAACTTCAATATATCAGTCACTTTTGCACTATTGAATGATGATGGCAAAAGTACGTTGTGGAAAGGCCCCTCCTGGTCGTGACTGCGACATGGCCGTATATGCAACCTTATTTGCACGTGAATGTTAAGTGTTTTATCAAATTAACATCTGGATTTGCACAAGATGGACTTTGCAGTCCATTAATCGGATAACAGTGTTAAAGTGAGAAGTTAAATATTACATACTCTCCATTGAGACATGCAGAAAATCTGTGACAAACTTTTATCAATAATTGGTATATATTTTGCTAGCTATTATAATTCATCACCAAGATATGAAAACTTTTCGCTGTATAAGAGCGAACTATCTGAGAGTGGGTAGCTCCAAATCCTGTATTTTGTAGCTTGTTAAAGACTTCCCAGAGGTCACGTGTACGGCATCGAGGGTCAGGCCTATGAGAACAGCAGCCGTGTTTTAAATTTCGATCGATTAGCGCAGAAATAATTGATGAGCCAACTGGTGATCAAAATATATTTATGATAAAAAATATATATGTAGTTTCCATGGGTATAGGTAGGCTGCGGTAAGATATTTTGTTCTTTATCCGTTACTGATGCGAAGGTAACGGGAACATCGTGTGGTTAATGCAAACCGCAAGTATTCAGCTCAATTCATTCATTATGAAATTACGGGCTTGAGACTATGTGTAGAGACCGAAAATATGTACCTAAGTAAATACACAAATACATAGTGTAATTAAAATGTAATTCGAAGATAAACATATAAAAGTAACAACGTATTAATCTCTATACCAATATCAATAAAAATATGCATAATCACAAAAATGCAAAGTGTCGCAGAAACTCGAAAATGTGATCGACTTTTTGTAGCATATTTTAGGGTTTGCTTTCATAGCTACCTGGAATGCTTAGACTTATAATTGGAGTCGATAATTAGCTTGGCTATGATGATCCATATTATTATTATTTCTCTCAAACGAAGCTAATAAAAAGGAAGATGGAGTAAGTTCCAAATTTAGTAACAAACCGACACAAATATTCGTATTTGTGTGTGCGTGTGTGTGTATCATAACATTATATTTTTCTAACTATTATACGTATTTTTAATATAATGGTGACATGCTCTAAACTTCTAGTATTTTATTCCTTTGAACATATATAAAAATAACATAAAATATCTTGAGTTCAGTGATTGTCTCGTTAATTAAAGTTTAATTAATGGAAGAATCTTTTTAAGTTTAGAAGCATGTTCGTGCTAGTATTTGTTATGTATTAAACTTAGTTACAAAGAAAATTACTTACTTAACAGAAATTTACACATGAAAGGTGTTAAGAGAAACCTAAGCCGAACCTAGGTAACAAATGCTTGCGACACTCGACATGTGAACTGGTATTATCCGGTACATGCCTGATGTGAACCCGCGCTCTATTGCCCAAGAACACATAGAAGACCTATAGGGACTAGTAAAGTGTTATTCGAAGGGCGTCTGTCCGTCCATTACTATATAATACATTTTATGTATGAAACTGCAGTTTCATACATAAAGTACCTACCATAAAATCTGCTGGATTATTAAAAGCCGTCAAGTTATTGTAAGACCATCTTTATTAATATTATTAGCTTTGTATGAAATGACTTATGGGAGAAAGATTCTTTTAAATATACCAATGTAGAAAGAAAGTCATAACCATGTGTGTTTAATTCTTGTAACGGGAGTGTAGATACACGAGAGTTCCAGATAGCTCCCAATGTGCCCTGTACGCAAAGAACGCTCTAACCAGACCAGGTTTAGGTATATTTTCTCATGCAAACCTATTAACACATTTTAGCATCTATATGGTAATTGAAGATTTGATAGTTTTACAAATAAAATTGAATGAAAATGACCCTCGTGATAGAAAGCTTAAATTGATTAACTCAATCGCAGTTCTATGGAGTAATAGGTAATATGAGGTCACTCGTAAAGCATCTCGAGCGCAACGAACCTCGTTCATCCTCCGCAAAAGGTTACCATACTTATGTAACCACTGTGCCTCCATGGTGGTATATGACGAGATTTCGCTTATAACATATATATTTATGAAGAACGTGAAATGTAGGGTAACGACGTTTGCCCGTAATCAGGACGCGTCAAAGATAGATTGATGGTTGCACAAATTAAAATTGATAGGCATTTTATGCATTAATTAATGAATTGATGAAAAGCTTATGTTTGGGTATTAGTAAAAAATATGCTTTTGTCATTAAATGTTATGCATATTTGTTGTGGTTTACAATTACTCTACGTGTTGCCAAATATCCGCTAATGAGCCGTCACTAAGCTTTGGTTTATGCACATTGTAGGCTATATTTGTACTGCGACATAGTTTAATGCGCCGTAAAATTATAGTGAACGTTGGTACCAATATATCTATATATGTATGCAACAAATAGTTACCGTATCGAAAACAAATTTGGTTTGATTCTTGCACGTGCGCGGCTAAAGTCTAGAACTCATGATATTTTCAGTGACGTAACATTGTTATGATGAGTCAGCCAATCGACAGTCAGCCAAAGTATTGTTGGAACACTAAGCGATTTGCAGCATTAATATATTACTACAAAGTGCCGACGTGACACAAATGCCTGTCACTTTCACTTTCATTCATATTTTTATACCGAATATTCCCACGCATTTGAAAGGAATAATTGTATCTATGCTTTGTTTATGAACTTAAATTTGATATAACGATAAATGCTGAATTAAAATAACGACAAAGAACCCAAAGACGCTTCGGTGCTTTTGTGTTTTGACCTTCATGTTGGTGGGAACGATTAAAATTTTGACGGATATCCGTAAACTAACCCTCATCGAACGGAACATCGACAAACGACGCGAGGAACCTTGAGAGCGCCCATCCTCTCTCCGGCCGTCACGCGCCCCAGTTCCTCCGGAGAACGGATCGTGGGAGAATCATTTATACACACATAATGAGCACTTTTCGTTGCATTGCATTTTAGTAGAAACTAATAATAAATAAACTGAGCTTTGTGATTTTACGTTCGAAACATCGAAAATTCAAAAATCACATCATGCAGCATCGTCTCTCGTAACTAAAAAACTTATACATTGTATCATTATTTTGGGCTCATATTAGTGCCAAACGGGTAAAGGTTTAGTTATATAACGTTTATAAGCAATAAAGATCGCACACTTCTTGACCCGGAGAGCGGACCGTGGGAGAATCGTTTATGTAGATCGGGGATCGATTATATAGCGATTCGCGATCGCTGCGTGCGCGCTGCGGACGAATGGAAAGTGCAGCGTTGCGCAATATGCAGGTACATGCGGTGCGCCAGTCGAGGGCAGGTGCGATGCGTGTGCTGGATGCATCTTCATGTGTTGGTTTTGAATCCGGTATATTTTTTTAATATTATACCATAAATTTTACGTAGTTTGAGCTACGTGTTTATTTATTCTCTATATATCTCAATATAATCTACATAAAAAAATACACAGTCAAATAAAATAAACAATCTTCTTTATAATTTTGTCATATACGTAAATAACGTATATCTTAATAATTATGTCATTTTCTAAGGAAATGAGAGTACAAAAGTATGAAAAGACGTAAGTATGAAGAAGATCACAAAAATAGTAAAATCCGTAAAATTTTTAAATATAGGTAGGTACGCTATCATGGTAGAAAAACTTAGAAATGAAAATTAAGAATAACTGTTAACGTATTATATTAAATAGTATTAAAACGTAGTCACGCTTGGGAATTTAACTACTGAAAAATATCGAACTACTTATAATAATAAAACAATTTTCCCACGCGACATTCACATGACACAATATAAAAAAAATCTTCCACAGTGCACTGGCCATCACTGCTTTTCAAGTACCTTTGTTGGCTATGTACATCGTGTTTGGTATCATTTATATTTACTTATTCACCGAAAACCACATATTTGCACAGCACACATTCACAGGTGACTTACCGAATAAGGGGAGTAAGAGTAAGATCCACAGGGGGGACATGGTGCCGCGCGGTGCGTCGCGAGTCGACTGGCGCAGTGCGCGCGCGCCGCCCGCCCGTGCGCCGGGTGGGAGGCTGAAAGCTGCCGCCCGCCCCGCGATGACATTGGCGCGACGTAGTGCATCTAATACAGTAAACGATTTCATTATGACCTTTACACACTAACTATGTACACTTAGAGTTGATGGTATTCCATTTAATCATGTTTCAACCCATTATTGTTTATTTTGAATGCTATTATACTCATCATTTTTAATTTATTTTAGTAAAATTATGGATTACATGCTATCATCAAAATAAAGGTACTTTTTCTCTGAATAGGATTTAACAGTCACTCGCTCAGAGAATCAGCATTACTATCCAGCGTGGCAATGCTGCTAGTCTTCTTGGCACGTTGCCTCGGGATACCGATTTAGGTCAAATATTTTATCTGTAAGTAGTTAGGTACAACTGTTTCGTAAATATTGTCAATTGTTTTCACTGCATATTATTTTAACTTTTAAATTTCTATCTATGTATACAGAAGTACTAAATATATAAATACAAAAAAAACCTGCACCCAGTGACTACGAACCCAGAAGACTAGCTGCTTTACCACGCAGGATATTTTTACTATAGCTATATATATACATGGCATACGTCATAATGTTTGATATTACTTAGAAAAATACAAAAGTTAATAATTGGTAGTATATTAATAACAAAGTTGATATACTTAAAACTTTACTGTGGCTTACGGATATACAAATGCGCGTGATTTATTAGACGTAAACGATGGTTATCGAGCAAGTATTGTCTTGTCTTTGCGCTCATTAGTCACACGTTTGGTTACATCACTAAACCATAGGATTATTTGACCATCACCTCTTGAGAAACTAATTGTTAATGAGTGTGGGTGGCTAATGCTTGATCAGGTGTCTTATTCAATTGAACGACCTTGGTGGTGGAGTGGTTCGAGCAGTTGCCTGCGACGCAAAGGTCGCAAGTTCGAATCTCGACTGTACCAATGAGTTTTCTGAACTTATGTACAGTGATTAGTCACGCCACGAGCTTTACGGTGAAGGAAAACATCGAGAGGAAACCTGCATACGTCTGAGAAGAAATTCAAAGGCGTATGTATAGTCGTGCTTGAGTAACGGCGATGGACTCGCCATCTGTCACGTTGGCACCTAATATACCTCTGGCGGAAAGTGAGTGTGTGGGTATTACCTATACACCTCTGCCTACCCCTTCGGGGAACCTTGTGGGAAAGCGTGAGTATACATATTATATGTATAATTTATTTTTGTGTAGCTTTTAGCTTCCCTAGTGAAGTAGGGCGAGACAACTAGTTGTATATAAATATTCATCGTGTGTCAATTACGTATTGAAGATATTCATACCAGAAACCCTTTTCTCTCCCATGTACATAAGTAAGCGTTACGAAACAGTTTATCATACGAACAAGCGCACCCACAATCAGTTCACGTAATGCGACATTACAGAGTCACAGTAAAGATACAGAAGATTACCATAATTACACACGCTTCCACTATACTTTCCATTCTCTTAGGGAAGGTAAGCAATTTTTATGCTTATTAACATCTTAATTGGATAAGAAGAGGTATGCCAGTTCTTTGCAATAGTGATTATTGTTTTAAGCGTGTCTTCTTAGTTGCATAGGTTATATACAGTTTGTGGCAAATTTGTAGAAGAAAAACCAATCAATAATTATTTCAGGTAAATTTATTCGGAAGTGTATAGAGAATTTTGTGTAATTACGTCATAAAGTTAATATATAATAATATCACATGGAGTTAGAATGGTAAGCAAATTGTTTTGCTTACTTAATTGAAAAAATCAATAAATCTACGGACTTTCTACATTCATATTCCTCGCACAATTAGATTTTTTTGGCAGCTCTGAGAAACTTCTTCTTTTAATTTATTCTTCAACATATGCGACTTCTTTTCCATGTTTATTTTTCGCTTTGAAAGTCGGGGCTTGAAACATTACTGGCGTTTACGGTACGTGGTACGGAAAAAGGTTTGGACCTGCAATCCTCACTTTGCTGGTAACTACCCAAACTAAATACCCATAAGGGCTCTTATTATAATGATAATAATAATATATCCTCACGCCTTCCTACAAGGGTCCCCGAAGGGGTAGGCAGAGGTGTATAGGTTATAACCGCACACCCACTTTCCGCCAGAGGTATATTAGGTATATTATTATAATTCTAGTGAATCTAACATTACACATGATGAACGTTTCAACCACTCACTCAAGCGGCAACATGCAATTGTTGGGCCCACTAATACATTCCTGCCAACCCACAAAGCAACTTCTTCAAATCTTGTTACAGGTATCTATTGTTAAGCATGAGTCATCATTCACTGTGATTATAACTTTAAGCTACACTTACTCACTTATATATTGAATGCTACCTGATAACCCTGTGAGAACTTTGTCTACAATTAATTCTAACTGAAACAACTACGAACGGAAAAACTGCCGTATTTATCCGTTCAATCTTTTGGTAATTGTTCTTTTGAGGTATACTGAAATAATATTCACACCTTTCCGTTTGTAGCAAAGCGCATTATAAATGAATATGAGAATACATAGATGGTTCCATACAAAGTCTTATTATATAGGTGTTAACTATAGCGTAATGCTATTTTTCTGACAACTAAATACACCTATAACTTTTGTTAAATTTTAAGATGGGATCTTTACTTGGCAAAGTCTTAGTGATATTTTATTACGTAGGCGTATAAGTAACGTCAAAGTACCATCACAAGGACTACGTTTGTCTGCATGCGCAGTGCATAGAAGGATTTAATTAGCACGACTTTGAAGTCGTGAAAGATTCTCATGAGGTTGGTTTTGTTGGGTTGGCTGTTTCTCAACTGTCCCCTTGTATCATACTCACGCTTCTGGTGTTCCTATAAAGATGTTTATACTCAACTTATTTGTTAATTCCTTGGACGAAAATGTATGGTGGTGCGAAGGAATACAATATCTATGCACGACAACGTTCTTAATTTAAAATCAAAATTTTATAGACAACTAGCTTTGCCCGCGACTTCGTCCGCGTGAAGTTTAACAAAAAGTTATTGTTTTGTTTCTAAAAAAATGCTTACGTTTTCATTTTTACATTAGTTATCTGTCAGTGAAAGTCCCGTCTAAATCGGTCCAGCCGTTTCAGAGATTAGCCGGAACAAAAAGACAGAAAGACAAAAATTATTAAGGTATATGTACTGTGTATACTTCCATATGCATTTAATAAAAAGCGCTTATTTAAATTTACATACAGACACTCTTATTTTATGTATTTTTATATAGATATACACATAAATAACATTTATACGACAAAAAAGTGAAACGATTCTTACAACTGCCGCTGCTTTGGAATAGTTTGCGTCTAGACATTTTTATTGGGTATAATTTTTTGTATGACTTATTGATTGGATTGGATTTACCTAGCACATAATTTCCCCAAAAGTAAATAATGAAGTTCCATAACTTACAAATAAAAGAGATATTAAACTCACACTCTCTCCGTACAATTTCGAGTATTAAGAGGTCGGCTGTACTACTAATATACTTCAGTATTAGGAATCGATTTTTCGGTTAGTTTTCAATAACAATACATATTCCGAATAACCTATCGTCAACCTAACTACTTCCGGACCAAATTTTTGATATAAATAGATTAAATAAACTACCAGTTCTTTCCGTGTGTAGTTGTGAGTTCACCTTACTGAATAAAGATACAACTGAAGATTTGATTTGCGAATGGATGTAACGGGCGGTGTGAGTATGCATTTTAGGAGATTGCACTGATTTCTAGGGTTAAAAGACAATGACATGATGAAAGTAAATGAATGATTAAGAAATAAGCATGTGGTCAACGTCGATTCAACCTAATCATTTACTATATATGTACCACGTTATAGCTTAACTATAATAATATATAATATAAAATAATATATCCTCACGCCTTCCCACAAGGGTCCCCGAAGGGGTAGGCAGAGGTGTATAGGTAATACCCACACACCCACTTTCCGCCAGAGGTATATTAGGTGCCAACGTGACAGATGGCGAGTCCATCGCCGTTACTCAAGCACGACTATACATACGCCTTTGAATTTCTTCTCAGACGTATGCAGGTTTCCTCTCGATGTTTTCCTTCACCGTAAAGCTCGTGGTGTGACTAATCACTGTACTTAAGTTCAGAACTCATTGGTGCAGTCGGGATTCGAACTTGCGACCTTTGCTTCGCAGGCAACTGCTCGAACCACTCGGCCACCACGGCTGTATAGCATAGCTTAACTATGAAGACTATATCTGCCAGAGGTCAACTTTCGAGCTCAAAGCGCAGTATTGTTGAGCACCGCCCATCTATCACATCACCTTTTGTCTAACGCATGTAAGTGGCGCATTAATCATCGCAAACATAATGAACTTTATGTCGTTGCGGTAAGAGACGCACACTTGTCAAATTGTTACTCAAGTGACGAGTAGACCTATTGTCTCGCGTTGACCGCCGACCGATTCGAAACAATCATACAATAAAATTGTAACATTGCATAATTTTATTAATGGAATAATATTATACTTGTCCCGTCCGGCTACGCCCGGTTGAAAAAATTCAATTTCCTGAAACACGATCGCAGCCAACTTATCGGGTCCAATTGTGAATCTAAACCATTCTCGTATCCACCTGAAGTTACACAGAAAATTTCATTGAAATCAGTCCAGCCGTTTACGCTTCTATAAAGGAGATACAGACAAACATTCATTTATATATATATATATATATATATATAGATTATATGTCCAATTCATTGGGCGTATATAATAGAGTTCAAGCTTATACTTGGCTAACATAAGCTTGACACGCTAATAACAAAATATAACCTTTCTATTTGTATAAGCTACAAATATGCTATTTTTCACAATTACTTTCAAATACGTTAAACATGTGACTTTTAAAAAAAACGAATTACCATTTATCTTTAGAAGGTAATCACTTATTTCGCAAAGCGACATGCCCACATTTGAGCATAGTTGAGTCAAGTTAGTCTTGTATAATGCGCCGGCTTTCATCTCGCCGATGCGGCATCGGCAGTTGTCTATCATAATGACATACCGCTCTGTGATTTGCTATGTTGTCATGACAAATTGGATGATATGGATAAATCTTTTTAGTAAATTGTTTGACCCGCATAGTCCATACATAAGGCACGGTCGAGAGAAGATTTCTTCACATAAAAACCGTCAAAAGCGCTAAATACTAATAAAATCAATATATGTACATACAAACCTGGCAAATTTAAGTGATCTCTCGTATGGGTGTTATGGCGTAGAGCATAATAATATCTGTTGTGTAGCAGCTAAGAACGCGTTGATGTCTTTTGGTCGCGTAATCAGACTGACATGTCTCTATTTAGTTAGTACGATATTTCTTTCAGCCTAGAAGATAACGTGAATAGAATTTAATGTACAACTTCTTAATATAAAAGCAGTGTTTGATTTTTTAATAATGACTCAGCCATAGTATTTAAAATTGTATCAAACTCATCAAAGGAAGTTCTGATTAGAATCATGATTGAAAAGAGTAGTAGTCAAACCTTTGACCCATCATTACGCAAGGATGTTTTAATATTAGCAATGCAATGTAATGATTTTATCGCGGCTAATCATCTATTGATTGACTGACTGTAATTGTAAGTTACATAAGTTTTTAAGTTAGACTAAAATTGAAGAAATAAATAGATCTTCCCACGAGAAATCAGAAGGGGTGGCAGATTGTACCTTCTCCTTGCTGGAGTTAAATTTAAGTGTGAACGTGACAAATATAATGACTGACGTTTTTAATCAAGTATGAATATACATACGTCTTTGAATGTCTTCTCCAACGTATGCAGGTTTTCTCACAAAGTTTTTCTTTACCGTAAAACTTTTTTTTTTCTTTACTTAACGAGTTTTGTCGCACTCCGTAAGGTCACCTTAATGTAAAAGTTATTAAAATCTACGCTTATATAACTTCAATAAATCTCTTATTTCATCAGAATTAGGGTTCGCCAGGATACTGTTACACAGACCCATCTTGGCTACATCCAATCACAGTTCTTCTGACATCTGTGGTGTGATAAGTCAGTGTACTTTAGAATAGAGAAAATGTGTCTGTATTTCAGTCTGTAGTACAGTGCATCGATTTTTTAAGTTTGCGATATATAGGCGCCCCCTACTACAATATAAACATACATATTTACATACGTATTATCACGCTGTCCCTAGATGGCGAGTGGAATGCCAATTACAATTAATATGTAATATGTATCGTTAAATATTAATAGCAATAATTGCTTATAGTATTAATTCAAGGATAGCAAAATAATCTACAAGGTTTGCTTTGAATGTAAGAGTATATAAAATATAGGATATGAAATAAAGCCATGGATTTTTTTTTTTTTTGTTTCTTAACGGAAACGGTGGTAGCGGTAAATATTTCATTATTTTCATATAATAAATATTATATGATGTTAAATATGTGTTTCTTGTGTCCTTACAAGGTTTTTATAAAGTGTATTAACAAATCAGGGAGCTTGTCATAACTAAAGTTTAGATATAACAACGGGCTATAAACATTCATCTCTTAACGATACACGAATAAAACTAGAGGATTATTACCAATTACGTAGGTGCAGTTTCAAAAGACGTGCACAGAATGCGCTCTATCCATAAATTCGCGACCCGTGCTGCCTACAACCTCTATAGATTCCAGGTGCGGCTTTCTCATTAAATCCTTTTTAGATAAATTAATTGTGTTGTGTTATAAATACATAGTACTATTGTATAACTGATTCAAGATGCGAGAGGTCTAGCATTTATGGCATTTTAAAAGTGAAGTCGTAATTGATTTGATACTTTGTTACGTACGTTCATGGCTTAAATTACAATGTATTTAAACACGTGAATCGATTAAGCATAAAAATAAATTTACATATTTAGAGATTATTTAAATAGTAGAGAGTATTTTTTTTATATGTAATGATATTATGAAGCTCAAATATTCTACTCATTTAAAACGGCTGTTAGGTCTCGTGCTGTACTAGCTGCGAAGTTTGTAGTAGCGATTTCGATTCCTACAGAGGTCCGTTATAAATATAATTTACTAAGATGATAGAAACATGAAATTGTATATACTTATACCTATCTATTGACGTAAGAGCAAGCTTAGCATGGTTTGGGACTAGGTGCATTTTCCCCAAGATACCATTATTTGCCTCCGGTACATGTATAGGCCGAAAATAAATCCGATGTACACAGCATTGCAACCAAATACCATAACACAAACTGCAAGTGATTCGAATAAGATGCGGCAAGTCGTCGTGCAGCCTGTGGTGTTGCGTCACAAGCCGAGGACGTCGACATGGGTCATCGCTGTAAAACTATAAACTTAGTGGTTACATCTTGACTACTTTTCCAATATATGTATGTATGTCTTCATCTCTTACAGCTAACAGGAGGTGTTAGTATGCTACAGACTTGGAATGGAAACTCGAATTCAAATTACGAAGCCTGTTCATCGTAAGAATATAATCTTGCGTTATCGTGACACGGTCATAGTACCAGCTTTGCGTAGTTTGCGACTAGGTCAATTTGTATGGAATTATCCTAAGGAATTTTGTTTTGTTTTATAAAATATATTGATAAGTGATAAGTGTACATATATAAGCGTTTTAGTTATATGCCTGTCAACTTATATATATTCTTGTAATAAATAAATAAGGCTTATTCAAACATATCCTATGTGTTTAATTTGCAAACAGCGTGTTAAGAACCTTATTTATTTTTATTGTACCTTAGTATGTGATTGTAGTTTATGTGATTAATTTAAATATTTTCGATTTTCGATACGTTTATTTTTCTAATTCAATAGACAGATGTATAAATGCGTGTCATTAGCGTCGCATTCTGAACAATATATTCTCGGAAACACATCCCTAACTAAAGCTTTACTTTCACTTATAATACTTATTTCAGCAATAAAACGTCTGATTTTATTCTATACCATATATTCGTTCATATATATATATATTAATTTTATGTATTTGTAATTCATGCTCGATCCACAATGATTGTTGAATTTAAATCAAGACGGCAAACGCCAGCAACTACCGTTTACAAGTAGCTTTCCAGATGATCTCACTTGCTTGACAATGTAGTCGACAATCCTATTCTCAGTCGTAGCTTACGTGACATAGACAGACTTTCTCTATAGCCTAATACGGTAAGGAAGGCATTTGAAGCCGGCAAAAATAAATATGTCCATTTACCATGTAAGGAAAAGGAGAATCCCGAGAGAAAAATAATAGTCTTTAGCGAAATAATTTACCATAGACGGGTTAAAATACAACGGTAACATGTTTAAATACATTGGATTAGACATTTCGTTTGAACTTTTGAACATGTTATTATAGTGGAGGTCGCTTGTATTGTGACCTAAATTGACTTGAACGGTTTTTAAAGATCCGGTTAATTCCCATCACATTGGAGATGTTGTGCGTCGAGACGCTTTGGTACGTTGGTAATTGTATAAAGTGCTACCTTCGAGCGGTCGTTACGTGCCGCACAACCTCGCGGTGACCTTTCGTCCGGAGGATGCTCACATTCCAACTCGAGTTCACTAAAGGCATTTATGAAGTAACTTCCCATTGTTTCCTATTTATTTTATGCCTGCATTATAATTACGTACAAATGCCATTTAAGGCTATGTTAATTTGTTTTAAATCTATGTTATAAAAAAAATATAATACTCGTAATTTATTTAAATCCGATTATTTATTTTGTCAGGACATAGCGCAGTAATGGTGGTCCTGATCCATCTAAAGCTCAATTTCACATTGTCTAGTAAAAGTCTCAGTGTTCATGCCTATGAAGGCGTAACACCTTTATCTATAATGTATTCTTCATTCATTTGCACTTTCATTTGCTTTATTCAAATGTATTTTATTTCATAATATACCAAACAGTATAGCAAGACGCATCATTCTACAATAGTCTATTTATATGATAATAATAATATATCCTCACGCCTCCACACGCCACGAGGGTCCCCGAAGGGGTAGGCAGAGATGTATAGGTAGTACCCACACACCCACTTTCCGCCAGAGGTATATTAGGTACCAACGTGACAGATGGCGAGTCCATCGCCGTTACTCAAGCACGACTATACATACGCCTTTTGAATTTCTTCTCAGACGTATGCAGGTTTCCTCTCGATAATTTCCTTCACCGTAAAGCTCGTGGTGTGACTAATATATAATTGGACTTATATTAATTTATAATTTATAAATGCGACTAATAATAGCCTATTTTATTTCTATAATTACCTCATTTAATTATGTCAAAGTACACATCACCCAGCCTTTCTAGCCTGAAGACACATGCAACGATAAATTAACAATATCTGAGATTTGAATATTCAGTTGAATCTTAAGTATTGTATATGAATATTTTAAAATATTTTATCATAAGGCAAAAGCCAATATATATTAATGAGTATTTCAAACATAAAGTGTATATGTATACAGGCTGTAGTACACCAAATACTGTCCATAAGAGAACAAATTTAAAAAGACAAGTATTTCAGAAAGCGTCAGAAAGACTCCGGGTCAGAAAGACTGCGATTGATCCTCACATATATTCGCGCCAAATTGTGAGTATCACAACTTACAACCCATGACTACCGCTTAAGTTGATGAGCAAGCAAGCAAGACATCATGATTTAGCGAGTTATTAAAATTATATGTAGTTATCTCCATATCTGATGTATACAGCAATATAATTATAAATAGTTAGTTCTCACGCCCGTCTCAGTACCATAATAACGTGTGATCATTAATCATGCTGTTCGTAAAATTAATCATTATATCCGGTGGTACAGTTTAGATGGACTCTGCGTCACCGCAAGGTTGGTACAGTGCCGCTCTCCATATTGTTTGCGCGCCGAACTATACTTGACCAACTTTATTGCTGACAACTTGGAATATAATTTATACTTATTATTATATCGCAGCCCTTGGCGCAGGTACATCTTCAAACAAAGTTGCAAAATTAATTGATCACACAATTCTCACGTTGGATGCGAGTGTCTAAGACTTAGGGTGATCCGGGTTATTGTAAATGACATTCAGATCAAGGATATAGAATAAGTCAACCGTAATATTCCAAGATCCTGCTTTTTTGTATGTTTATATGCGTTGTAGATAACCGAAAATACCATTCTTCTCAACTTTGTCATTTACTTACTTATTTTGAGGGCAGGGTAAAAATAGAACATACATTTTCTACTGAAGTCGTGCTTATCATGTTTTGGTATATTCTTGAATTTAAGTGGTTTTTTTCGTAACATTCTGTATAGTTTTCAAAACAAAAGAATTTTCATATTGCTAGTAGCATTTTGTAATTTGGCAAACACCTATCGCAGAATATGTACACGGGTTCATAGGCTAACCCTCTACACCGCACCGGTGCCATTGTAACACCGCAATGACGACAAAAACTTCATAATTTTATCATCGAGCCATTCTTTAATTGTGCTCACAATGCTTTGTTAGTATTCGTGCGGAACCTCTATACAAACAATCGCTAGACAAATTAAAGCTAAGCCAGTGGGAAATACAAGTCGGAAGGTGAACCTCCTAGCCTTTTTATGAGAATAAATTTGAAAATATACTGGTTAATGTATTAGAAACTATTTTTATTTACCTTTTCTATGGGCCAACAAAGTTATAATGTGAAAACTCGACAAAACCACTTCACGATAAAACTGTTTTCTCGAGGTAATGTACCCACATTACCTCTACTTTAATTCTTTAACCATGTGTTTTGCTCACATAGTCAAAAGTCACTAGCGTGCTTCCTCCACATCATCTCAAAAATGTATGGAGTTTTTGATCCTTGTAAGTACCGCTTGAAAAACTTTACCTAGCTAGCGAGTATGTAAGACTCATAAAAGGTAGATTAAATAAAATAGAGATCAAAACACTAGAAAGTAAGATATGAGGAGGTCACTTCTGAATACAGACACGAGCTTGAGATGCTAATTCAAAAAGCATGACTGGAGTGAATATAATTTACAAACTTATTTAATTACAATATCAATAAAATGGCTTAAAATAATATTCCTATATTGCTCACTTGTAAAGATACCGCTTCATATCTCATAGTGAGAATTACTTCATCTCGAACAAGCGTTGCGGCTAAGCGTAACCATTAATTGATATAGCAACATACACTGTACGTAAGAGTTGTATCTCATATAATATAATTATATAATTTTGTATGGTAAATAAGTATGTCAGTTTATTTCGCTTCAATGCTTGACTCATCGCGCTATCGGATTGTATGCTAATATAACCGTGGACTGCTCCGCCCCAGGAATTGTAGTAAAAGTAAACAGAGGCGTCACCAAACCATTATAAATATATCTGTGTATTGGGTTTTATCACGATTGGCATAAAAGTACTATAGCTTTTCTACTTTCACGAGTATAACAGTTAAGTTAGTTAAGTCCCCCTAATATAACTGAGGAAACAACATTTGTCGTAGTATACTTCAATTATATTGCCGTATCCATGGGAGCTCGAGAGAAATACATCTTTTTGCTTAGACCCGGATACAAATTATCACGTCGATTCTTTCGTACCAGTAGCAGTCCGAGCACCGGATAGATAAGAGCACCAATACTATCTAGACTTACAGACCCCTTTCAATTCATCCATATTCATGCGTCTCTTCATACATGCTCGCTGGTTTTGAGTACTACTGTTTATCCCATCTTCGAGTGTCCGATGGATTTGCTAGTTATTTGGAATGTGGTGTTCCTTTGTTTCTTCTTTACACTATCGATCGTAATTTTTTTAAATAAACTTTCGTGTCTCGCTCTTTGTAATTCATAATCGCTATAAATAAGTTAGTGCCTAGACATAAAATACATTTTAACTAAGAGTGTCATAAGCCGTCCCTGTCGTTGTCATGCAATCGACCTGTTAATAAATGTCGAGCCATCTTGTCTAGAAACACAGAACAAAGGTTTACAGTGACTATTTAAGACATTGGTCTTGCAAGACCATAAAAATATGATAGATGGCTTGAATTTCATTTACTTAGTTAAGTAACCTGCCTACTTACATACGATGTCTGTAAATTATCAGTATATTAAATTCAAATTATTTTGTTGAACAAAAAATATTTTAAACGTTATAGATGAATTATAAATGCAACTTAATATGTATATAAAATCGTGCTTATTTTCCGCTCTAGAGGACTTGTTTCACTCATTGCAACCGAACTAACTTACTCTTGCAGAACATACCGAGTTCCTTCCGTTGGTTTAACATCTTTACTTCCTATTACTCACTTCCACGGAATTAACGTTGCTTTATTGCATGTCTTTAATTATCAAATTACTTTTCTTCAAATGTAATAGAGGAATTAGGCCATAAGGCCGAGTTCATCTTTACGTAATATATAATAATAATATATCCTCACGCCTTCCCACAAGGGTCCCCGAAGGGGTAGGCAGAGGTGTATAGGTAATACCCACACACCCACTTTCCGCCAGAGGTATATTAGGTAATATATACCTCTAATAGAGGTATATGTCCTTATCTCTTCGAAGCTGACTAAGTATATTATATAAAAATTCCTCAAACGATCAAAACAATCCGCTTTGGGCTACAAACTATTTAAAAAATCTCACCGGCTCGTTACACATGAGATGGATGAGTCTTTTGATGATGAATGATAAGCTCCGTACATCATATATCAAAATATTACAATGCAAATTGTGTCAGCATTGTGACCAATGGATCAGATAGTCTCTATTGAAATTGAAGGACAAGATGATTTTGGGACAAAGGTCGCGAAGACGCAGACCAAAGTCTCGCCGGAATATAGGTACTCGTATATTGCGAAACTACACGGCAGATGGAACATTACAGAAACGCAAAGTCGCGTGCTGAATCGAAATTACACCATTCCCGCTTCTCGCTTTGATACAATGTAAAAACACAATGCGCAAAATTATAATGGGTGTCTAGTGCTGTCAGATTAATGTAATTATCGGTTGTTTTATAGAAAATGTGCCACGGGTCACTAATTTTGGAGTACCACTAAGATATGATCGATCGTGAGTCATAATCAACTAACCCACAAATATATGATGTGATACTAATCCAAGGAGTCTTCATTAAAAATCTTATAAATATAAATATCTTAAAGATATGACCTGGAAGGAGAAACCAGAGGTGTATCGTAGTACCAACATACCCACTTTTCGCCGGAGATATATATGTAGGTACCAACGTGACAGATCAGTCCATCGATTCAACAAAAACACGATTATTATACGTTTTGAATTTCTGCTCAAACATATGTAAGTTTCCACTCGATATTTTTCTTCACCGTGAAGGTCGTAGTGAGACTAATCAATGCACATAAGTTATGTACAATGTACATAGTACATAAGTCGAGATTTGAACTTGCAATCTTTGCGTTGTAGGCGACTATTCGAACCACTCTACAGTTTTTTTAAATCATATTTTTAATTAATACTTGCAGGCAGATGGTCTTTTATTACTTACTCTATCATGCCCTTAACTCGTTGTACTCGACACAAATCCGTGCAGTGACGAGGTCCATTGATGTGAGGCCGTGAACCAAATGTTCTTCACGGTGCATGGTCGGGTCCGGCTACTGTTTGCCGGACGGACCATATCGGCTACTGAGGCAACCTGTTGGCGAATCTTTGATGATCTATTGTTATTTTTCATTACTTACGAAACTTTATATAGGCTTTTGTTCATAGGTTATGAAAGAGCATTGAGATCTCTCTTAGTTTTCACCAAATTGACGTATGAGATCGAATCACATGTGTAGATAACGTTTTGATTTCATTTACTAGAATACAATTGATTTATTTACACAATGAAGGCAAGCTGGAAAGAGAAGATTTAATATAACAAATTTTAATATAAATATGTTCTCACGCTTCACAGGTATCAGAGTCCCAAAAGGGGTAGGCAGACACTAAAATGTAACCGAAGATATATTAGGTACAAATTAAACATCACATTATCGATAAAAAAATTAAGTCGAGTCCGAACCAACAGAATAAGGAACCAGTTCCCTCCAGATTTGCAGACCTCTTTTGTTTCAAACAAATTCATCATCACTCATCTCTTTAACACTGACTGTGACATATTACAGTTACAAAATATGAGTATAATTTAGATTCTTAACTGACTGGTTAAATTATTATTGTTTTCCATAGTTTCCCATCATACTCATTGTACAAAACGCGTGCACACTTTTAAAAACTCATTTAAAGCGTAGTTATTATGTCGGCGTATGTTGAGTGGAGTGCAGAACCACCATAAGTCACGTAAATTTTCCTATTAAAAAAAAATATATGTCCTCACGCCTTCCCACAAGGATCCCCGAAGGGGTAGGCAGAGGTGTATAGGTAATGTCCACACACCCACTTTCCGCCAGAGATATATTTTAGGTGCCAACATGGCAGATGGCGAGTCCATCGCCGTTACTCAAGCACGACTATACAATACGCCTTTGAATTACTTCTCAAACGTATGCAGGCTTCCTCTCGATGTTTTCCTTCACCATAAAGCTCGTGGTGTGATTAATCACTATTTAATTTCAGAAAAACTCATTGTTACAGTCGGGATTCGAACTTGCGATCTTTGTGTCGCAGGCAACTGCTTGAACCCCTCGGCCATATATTAATTGCCTTTAAAAATATTACAAATAACCACCTTTGAATATTACCAACCATATGATATAATATATTTACCTATGGGACGTGCCTCCGAAATGCCATGCAGTCACGGTGCGTGAACCTTCCATACGCTTGCGTGCTCTTCGCTTGAATTAGCTACAACTTTTACTTGTAATCGTATGAAGCGTTGCAAAATAGTTGTATGTGGTTTTGCTGGAGACCAACACGTTTGCAAGACCCAAGTGGATGCGTTTGATACGCTGATAGCGTGGCCGTGGGAAACGCCGGTGTTACTAAACTCCAGCCTCATTAGACAAGCCCCCATAACTAGCACAGTACCAACGAGAGGACAATATATTTGTTGCATGTGTGCAATTTTACGTAAGTAATCAATAACATTATGATCACAAGTATGGACGTGTGTACAGGAACAGAAATAGGAAGAAAGAAAAAGGAACATTTCTCAGTTGTCTCAAGTTCGAAATGTAAATTGTTCGACTCTACATACACCTTCTAAAAGCTTGCAGCCAAATAGCCCTAACCCTATTGTAGATATATAATAAGCGCTATGCAAGAAGTTGAAGAACCCACTAATTCCTTGTGCTGCAAGCATAGTAAACCCTCAAGATCCTAACACGGCGTAGGAAAAATGCTTGCGTCTACTCCGTAGTCAAGGTAAACTTATTACAGTCGTTATTATAACTAGCAGATATACGTGTATGAAGCAATAAGTTTAATAATTCCGTATCCGTATTTATTTAAATAGTAAGTAAATAAAACTGCGTTACTTATATACTCCTAAAAGGTATTAAGAAGTAAATTATACCATTATGGATATTTGCAACGCAAAGGAGGCATATCAAACGAAACTTAACGAGTCCGCAAAAATCTCAAAAATATCGCAGCCATATATGGTTAATACACTTATTGTTACAGGTAGATACTGTGCCGGAGGCTAATGGCGGGTCAGAAAAACGATTCCAAGCCACTTACAAAATGTTTCGACCATAACTATCAGGAAGTAGAGTTTAAAGAAGCATCCTCGTAGCGGTGACTTCATTGCGGAACTGAGCCGCAGCTAGATCGTTATCATAAAGGATCTCGTTATTGTTCAGTATTAAAATATTATCTTAAGTGAATCTATAAAAATATGTAGGTAGAGGTATGTGTATATTATGTTTATTACCTACCAAAAAGCGATTCATAAAGCTCAGCGAAGATGTTAACACAAATGTGGTTTTAATAGTACTCAAAAGATAAAGTATTCATTCTTAACTATATACTATATATATAAATTATATTTTTAGAAAACTTACATTACTAGCTGTGCCGTGCCTCACGGTTTCGCCTGCGTAAAATTTAGTTTTATACCATTTTACTGGAACTCTTTTTGGAAATATAACAAATCCTATCACTGTGGCAAATTTTGTGCAATTCCGTTCTGTAGTTTTTGCATGAAAGAGGAAGAAAGATCCTCACAAACTTTCTCATTAAAATTTTTGTAGGATTGTTGTACAATAGGAGAGCTTGTCCGCCAGTATTCTCTGGAGCCCGAGGACTGACAGCAATCTTACTTTCGTTCCGGGACTATTCTTAAAGCTTTCCCACAATTAACATGCTAGTACGCCAGATAGCTGGGTCGATTCTACAACGACTATACTCATTCAATCTGTATTTTTATACTTTTAAGCTTCCAAAATAATATACGACTCGAAAC
The DNA here is from genome assembly GCA_016069955.1 of Drepana arcuata. NCBI lineage: Eukaryota > Metazoa > Arthropoda > Insecta > Lepidoptera > Drepanidae > Drepana > Drepana arcuata. The sequence continues at coordinate 34,625 of JACCPG010000499.1, read as the reverse complement.
CGTACTCGAAAACGACGAGCATGTATGAAGAGACTGATGAATGTAGACGGAGTGAAAGAGGTATGTAATTCTAGAGAGGACTAACGCTCTAAACTCTCTGCATACCCCGTTAGGGACTCAGTGTGATGATATGTATGAATGTTAATATACGACCCGCCTGATGGTAAGAGTCGACCGTAACTCACGGTCACTAACCAATATTATTCCAAATTCCAATAAATAAATATATATATTAATCGGTAAATGAGTTGGATTAACATATGAATAGCAAAATAAATTGCCAAAGCTTTTCAACGCATCCATCGCTTCCTAGGTCCTTATTTTACGCAAAGTAACCAATTCTTACAAATAATATGAGATTATTTGCATTTTGGATGTTTTTACAGGTTGTAAATTCAGAGCCTGTGACAACTTAAGCACTTTACTGACTTGAAGCACGCGCCTTACCAAAAATATATTTGCTTCGCATCAATTGCGACATGTTGTCGATTATTTAACAGGGACAATGCGAGTCGCACGCGGCCGATGCTTCTCACGGCTGCTGAAGGTCGCGGATAACTGCGCTTACAACACGCTTTAAATAATTTCATTTCATAATTTGCCGCCCTGAGGCATCTCAGCACTAGCCACGGGTATGCACTGCACTTTACTCTATGTAACAAATATGGAAAGCTGAAAATGACACCTATAATGATTTTCCTATATTAGGTATAAGTTATTCATGGTGTAGAATAGTGGATCAATTCTCAATACTTTAGACCTTTATCATCGTCAATCAAAAAAACTTTACATATTTATTATTGAACATTCATAAAACAATACGGCATTTAGAAAATATCAATTTTCTGGTTTAATTTTGTTGTCACATGCATTCTAAACTATTAATAAGAATTAGAAGATATTGGTCTACACATGGCTCAATCATACAGAAAAAAAGCAATCCTTGTACTTTATTGCTAGTTTATGTAGCAAAAAAAAAACAAGGCAATAAATTGACAATGACTTGTAAATAACTCTTTCTTTTCCTTGTCGGGTCAACGTTGAAAGTAAAAAATGCAGTAACAAAATCAGTGGCTGTAATTTAATTAGTACCATTCATGTGCACCATCTTTACGCTCTATGAAGATAATTAACATAACCATGTTTGATATGGCCCGTGCACATGGCCACCATAAAAGTAATGTTGAACCAATGATTTACGGGTCACTAAGCATTATCATTTGCAATGCTCGTAACTGTTTTAAATTCTAGCGTAGAATTACCAAAATAAGTATAGGTAATCTAATACATTATAGATTATTTCATTCACTTCATTACTTCCAACTATTCTAAAGAAAAAATATAAAGAGCCGTGGTAGTCAAGTAATAAAGCTAGCTAGCTATCTGCAAATAAATTTGAGATTGTAGGTTCAAACTACGGTGAACTACACTAATGGATTTTTCAGAATTTTAGTATAGTGACCAAGGTACAAATACCTATTCGAGCTCATACGTAAATACCCATCACTAGCGGGCACCACCCACTATTGGCTTTGCAGCCAGGACCTCTGTCAGTAGCCAAATCGCAGGTCGCATATGAAATAGTAAAAGTTTTGCTTATAGTAGAGTAATAAATCGAACGCTTACAGTAATTACTGTAACATATATATAAAGATATTTATAATATGTTACAGTACCGTAACATAAATTACATAAGTATTCAAATTACGATCAGATAATAAATAAATAGTCAGTGTTTCACAAGCACTTGTCTCTTGGTGTATTAAATACCTGTTTAATTAATTAAACGTTTATTTTATTAGCTTTGATTAATTTAGTTGATTGACTCCATTCAGTGGTAGGCTCCAGATGACCCTGATTAGTTCTTCAATAGAATTAATGTTGTAATCAATACACAGATGCACGATTGAAGTGCCTACTCGTGTAATCAGCAATCAATCATGCAAGTAGAACACAGATGTACTTGTAGCTGACATTACGGCACAAATCAGCCTTTTCCCTTCCAATTACAAGCGGATCAGATCCACTTTACTACTGCCATATTTACGGACAGACAGTTCTGTTGTTAAAGAGGATTTATTTATTTAATCTAAGACCTTACTATATATAGCATGTAATTGAGGATATATAATTCAACAATGCTTTAGCGATATATATGACGTCTATAAATCTGTCAAAAATGTTGGCAAAAGTTCGTCATAGTCCTTACTATAGGTTCACGATGGTATAAAAGTTCACAATTCCTAAAAGATTCTCCAGTGCCCAATAAATTAAGTGCCAACGTGACAGATAGCGAGTGCTTCGCCGTTACTCTAGCACGACTATACATACATATTTTGCTTCTTAAACGTATGCAGGTTTCGTCTCAATGTTTTCCGTAAAGCTCGTGGTTTGACTTAACGCTGTACTTAAATTCAGAATAACTCATTAGTACAGTAGGAATTTAAACTTGCGATCTTTGTGTTGCAGGCAACTACTCGAACTAATTGCCCACTACGGCTCTGAAGTTGTATTAAACAAATGAAATCAAGAGTCCTCATGGCCATTATTCATCGTTACGTTTATTTCTGTGCCAAAAAATGTTACCAAAAAAAAATTTATTGAAGGACGAATTTTCATCTTTTGATGAGGACTTAGAGACTGCTAAGGCTTGAAGTGGTTATTTAAGATGATTATTATAGATATTAAATACTACGCAGGCTGATCTTTTATCTTTGAAGTCGTTTTGTTCCGTAACTTGTGCGAATCCAATTTGTTTAATAAATCGATATAAGCTAGCTCCGAGTGACAAACATACAAACTTTCCCATTTGTAGTACATATTGGTAGGATAATAGTCGTGACACGCGAGCTCTGTCCCCGGGCTGAGGTTGGATAGCGGGGCAGAGTCGCGCGCTTTCACCCAAGGTATATCACGAACGACCGAACTCTGACCCCGTGCTTCAAATGCAAACTCTTGACAATTTTACTATATTATGACTATCATTCGGAAAGTCCTATGTATTCTATTTTATTAAGGTACACCAACAATATACATATTTGGACCCTACAATATAAAAATCTAAAATTAAAAACCTAATATCAATAATAGGCATACACATTTATAATATGTTACATATTAAAAAAAAAATAAGAAATTTAGTAGTATATTTTTTGCTTATCTATGAACACTGTCTAAAATTGTTTTTTTTTTATCTTGCTGTATGTTGTACAGTAATACTTTTGTTTGGGTGCGCTGAAATTCACGAGTACCTATTACGCTTCAGAAACCCAAGCATCTGAGCTGCCCTTTTAACAACTGAATTGGTATGATGTTGAACCAAACTATGCTAAGAAAGTACTCACTATGTACATTTAGCTAATTCATTAATTGTTTATATATACCTACTTCAAGCCTCCACACTATTGTCACGTACTAATACGTGACTGATGGCGAGTCCATCGCCGTTTCTTACGCACGGCTATACATACGTCTAATCATACGTTTAAAATTTTTTTTTTGCAAAATCTTTTCATCCTCGTCATCGTGACGTGAATCAGATAAGTCTTTCAGTTTCTTCTCAAATATTTTTAACTTTCCTCTCGATATTTCCCTTCAAAGTAAAGCTCGAGGTGTATTTGAATTAAGAATACCATGACAGTGTAGTGGTATAGTAGTGTAGTGGTACAATAATGTACGCAATCAAATTACAACAGTGGCCAGATTGTGGCCATATGACAAAGTATCAATTTGATGAGAACTGTTGCCACAACTAGCAATTCGCAGTTGTCCCAAAACGTAACAGTCCATTCAAAGCTTGAGCAAAGATCATCTCTTCGCTTGTAGGTATACGTCATTTGGGGTCAATAAATGTTAGATACGCATCTACCAAAATGTCAAATGAGTAGGTATCGCATGAATTTGAATGCAAGTAATGCGTTCAATTTTATCAGTGTCGTAAAAGTCACTGCTCGTTTGTGTACCAATTGAGGTCGCCATTTTTATTGGTGCAACGCAATGTTTTGAAGCATTATGATACATAGTTCAACACACAAAATGTCGCACCGTGTGAAATGTTCCCATATTTTCCGCAGCACGAGAGCCTTACTTAACGCTGGGAAGCCATAATCGTAATGAAATAGGCTTCTTAATGCATAAAGCGGAGGTAAAGCCAATTATGATATATGTCTCATAGTTCTGTAAAGTATGTACATACATGGAATACATCATAATGTATTTTAAAACACTTTAAAACTTACTATTTTTGTGTTCTTATTGCTTAGATGGTAACTGAAATTGAATCAAAACTATTTTATTCAACGTGAGAGACACCGGGTACACACATGGAATGTCACATACTTACTAAATATCAAATTACAGTTACCACCGTTTCTAAGAAAGAAAAAACTGTAAGTAGGTAGATACTATGCGCAATAGAACGCCTTCTTCTTCTTTAAGAAGAAGGCGTTAGAATAGGACGCCACTCGTGACTAATCAATAATGAATGACCAATCATTATAAGCTAAGATCTTGGACGCAATACTCGCTTGTATCTTATCAATTGGATCTTCTTTGATTCCTATCCGGCTATCATTGATAGTGCAGTAGATAGTGTTAAATCGTTACTTATTTTTAAATATAATGACACGCACGTTGCAGCGCTCGATCACGCGCTGCGAGGGAAGCACGTATCTGCCTTCCGGCTTCCGGGAACCCAACTATAAATACACAACCTACGAATGGATAATGAATGGACGCCTTGTTACCCTAGGTTATGTACCTGAAGGTATTTTTATCTAAATCATGTAGTGAAAATAATAAAATCATGTTCTTTCAGATTGACGTAAAGCTGAGTGAAATACTTAATGCAAATATATCAAAATTATCGTACGCCCCGAATTATTATGATAATAATATCAACCAACGAACTTACCCATACCGCTGAAACTTATTTTTTTTTTTATTATTTGAATAAAAAACGACAATGAAGTTTTTAAATACCCCAGACAGACATTAAGCAAACTTTTGTAGGCTTTCCCATCAAATAAACAAATTCCCAAAAATATTCGGTAAAGCGCTTTAACTTTTATGACTTATGGCTATCTGGCCATCTATAATAAACATTTTCGTTCGACTAACTAGTTGCCTGGATGCAAGCAAAATTGATGAAAGGAATGTTACAATCAGAAACCACATTTAAATACGAAGCCCAACAGTAACTGGCTGGCTAGTATTATTTCGCAAGAATATAAACTTCAGTTTTGGCCCAATATTCTATATTTATCCATCAATCCGGACGTTTAGCACGACATATTGCGAAACTACAAGCAATCTATGCTTCCAGTTGCGACGATCCTAGCATAATTTCTCGTTTCCTTTGCGTCCATATTTGCATGAAAGGCATCTACCCATTAAGAAATACACTTTATTGGCGAGTATAAAAACGAGTTTTTGTGTTATTTCACAAATGTATAAACTCACCGCAATTGCCAACAGCATCAATAAACCAATATGTTAGTTTAATAATACGTTTGTGGAAGCAATAGGCTAAACTGGCCACGAATTGTCCATTCTAAGACGGTAAGATGGGCCATTCGCCAATAAAAGATTGTTGCGTAACTTCGACCAGATGAGTTTACCACTGGGAATCGATAGGTCATTGAATATTACCATATCATCTCACATACCAGCAAGTCTCATATGAAAAAGATGACCTCCATACAGATTACTAGGTAGGTACTTAGACATGTTCTGGACACCAATTAGAAATCGCTTGCCTTTCCGTATTTCCTAATTCCTATATCTTATTTAATGCTACATCTTGCTATTCTTTGTAATGTGAATATCCTATTTCCTAATTAATTAATCTGTGTCACGCGCAGATTTGGGACATTTATTCTATTTATAGGTAGTGTATCTGTATTATTATATAGTTTATAAATATTTAAACTGCTACCTCTGATGAATATAAAATTGCTTATGCGTTTTACTAAAATCTAACAAAACGTTTAGAGTAGGTCACTTCGGCATTTAGCATAATATATTTAATGGTAACCGCTTACCATACGATAAGACGGACAACAAAAGAATGTCATGAAGACATGTTTATTTTATTTCATCTGCCCGATAGTTTCGTTTCCATGATAAACATTATTTTTTTTGTCGAATAGACAATTGATAGGCAAATTTATTATTATAAAACTACGTTCCAGAAAATTTGGCGGAATGGTGTGAATTTTAGAAAGACGTACCGGCTGTATATGGCTCTGATGAATATTTGAAATACTAAGCTGAAATGGTAATGGTATGGTCTAAATTGACCATACCTTTCAAATATAATGTGAGGTTGATTGAACACTTGGAGCTTGAGATGAGCCCGCAGTTCGACGTGTAGACGTCGTGACGCAGATTCTGGATTGCAGTGAAGAAATACATTTGCACAAGCCCTGTCTCGTCCTACTTCTAATACAAGTAATTCACAATGTTCTATACAATCATCAGAAATAATTATACGTATACACACATAGTACGATTTGCTGTGAGATTAATATAAGCTACACGCGTAATTGACGTTAATATTAAGGTACTCACCACTTTATATGTGCCGACTGCCAATTATTATGTATATGTAAGTACTTACTTGGGTAACTATGTGATCCACATATTATTACACAATAAACTGCATATTATCTAGTATTTTTTTACTACATTAGGAGGTTTGAGGGTTGACAGTTTAAATACTAACAAAACACTATCGACCTATTTTCAGTATTCGAATTTTCATTTTATAAACGTGCCAATCCATTTTAGCATCCTGCAAAGAGTTTTTAATTAAGTGAGACAAAACGATACCTACTACAGGAGACAAGCTGTAACTAACAAGGTCCTATATTGGTTATAATATCTACCCTGGTTCCAAAACGCAATTATATTAAAATCAGTTTTAAATAATAGTAGGTATCTATTGAGTTTTATTAATGTGTAATAAGCTTTCCGGTTTCATATAATCACAGTTTCAATTCTCAACTCTAATTACCCAACTCGGATTAAACAATGGCGCCTAAAGATACGGTAACTTACTCACAACTATTTTGCGACTATCTCGCAAATCAATCACTTTAACAATCATTTTGTACTGCGCGTGCGCTTTCTCTGCCTCCATCACTTGTTGGTGACTTTCTCAGATTTTGACGACATCAATGTTCTAGATGTAGTGTTATTTTTTAAAGAATCTATTTTTTTATAAATATCTACTGATAATAATATAACCTCACGCCTTTCCACAGGGGTCCCCGCAAGCTTGGGTACACCTACACATGGGTACTCCTTTGAATATGCAGAGTTCCTCTAGATGTTTCCTTCACCCTAAAGCTTGTGGTGTGACTAATCACACCGTCGGGATTGGAACAGTCGGGATTCGAACTTGCGATCTTTGTGCTGTTTCTGTGTTTGTTAGCTTCTCGAGCCACTCGGTCACCACGGCTATTTTATTTACTAATAAATTATTTATTTATTTCGTTTGAATATGTGCTCCAGTCATGTTATGATTCCCATCGACATATCAGTACAATACATTTTCTCTCGTCGACGACAACTTCCGCATGCCTCAATGTGGCATTTACCTGACCTCTGCCGAAACGCCTGGGAAATAAATACCATTTGAAGATGACACAACCCTTCGTGGTGCTTATTGTTACCAGACAATGTTTTACAAACCCGCAATAATGGTATTAACTTTCAATGTGTCCACGACCAATCGAAAATACAACCAAATCAAATATGCTTACAATTATATTTACACAATATTTCGGGTTTGCTAGCCACTAAACAACTGCTTGGTGTATTAGCACTCTATGCCAAGATGTTAGTGTGATTTTATTGATTGTTTTATATACTTTGTATTGTTAGATAGGTAAGTAGCAACTACGAAAAAGTTTTAATTATGTCTGAATTTGTTTTCGTATCTGTTGTACTAATGGTCCGTATTAATTAAAAGTAGCGCTTGATTGCGGAAAGTAGACGAAAGCAAGGAGGCGTTTGCCCAGCAGTGAGACAAATAGGTTATATCTCCGGGTCAAAACTCAATAATACAACAACAAAGTGACAAACAAGCATACGGCCGTCTGATGATGAACAGTAATTGAATTCTATAATATAATAGATAGGTATAGACTATGTTAAGCTTTAGAACTGAACACTCACTTAAGGCTTGGAAAGCAGGCCCCGCTCAGCCAAATTAAAGTAACTGCGGGCTACTTTATAGATTACCTATCCATTTAGGGAAATTGTAAGACTATTGTTACGCAAGTGCACAAGTGGCAACCCCGTATCTAACGGGTACGAACAGTTGATCTAAGTATGTTAGGTCCTTCAAAAATAGTTGATATTAAACAGCTACTTATAAACTGTTAACTGTTCGCTGCATAGATGTATGCAGCAATTTTTGTTATTATGCAAAGCACACTTTATACTACTGTGAAGTAGATATATAATGTTCCGTACAGACAGACGTTTTACACAACAATTCTTTGTTTTAGGCTCGAATCTAAACAAAAACAATTACTGTATTAGGGGCAAGGTCCGAATTGAGACTGAGATCGTTTTAAATTGTTTCTTTTAACTGTTGCTGAATGCATCTACTCGCATTTTCCCGTGTTTAATTGCACAGAAGGTCAGTACAAATGATAAAACTTTTAAAATAGCGAAATTATGTCAATGTTAAACGTTATATCGCAAAAGTTGCTCGCATTGGCGTAAAACATTAGGTCAAAAATATATGTCGTACTTTTCCATAAGAAAGGTCCGGTCCCCCTTTTGGATGGATTTGGCTCACACAACACAGAAACGTTACCTATACCTTTATTAACGCCTGAAAAAAAAAAGGTGTAACGAGTTGTAAATGTGAACCTACTACATAAGTAGGAGCTACTTCATTCAAGAACTAAAGTGCATCCTGGGGCATACTCTACTTTCGCGTCCCACCCATAAATCTTTGAATGATCGTTTAGAGTTGGTATTTCCATAAGTGTCGCCGACAGGGAAGGCACTGGTGCATTAGCGCCTTCTTTCTGGTGCAGATATAAATTAAGGTACCAGCGGGACAGATGGCAAGTCTTTCGCAATTTCATTAGCACGACTTTACATAAGCCTTGAATTTTCTTTCAATTTGGAAATTTCTTGTCAAACGTACTATGCAATACGAAATTTTCTGAGATGGAGAGAGACGGTTTCCTGACGATGTCCTTTCCTTCACTATAAAGCTCACCGGGTGATTGATAACTGTATTAAGTTTCTGAACTTAATAAGTTCAGAAAAACTAGTTGGTACAGCCGGGATTTGAACTTGCAAATTGCACTCGGCCACAACGGCTTAGTAATTTATATTTAAACGAAATAAGACGAACTCTTAGTTGCTTAACGGTGCTAACGATCACCCCGCCCGGTTAAACTGTTCTGCGGTCTGTTGTCCCAGAACACAGAACAAATTGGTGTATGTATGACCTATAGATATTGTATTCAGCCTGTATGGACGGACACAAGGGAACTCATCCTACTTATATATACGAAATTTGTGAAGATATTTTCGTGGATAACTACCTACTGTACAGATTTGATGCGGATTTCACCGTCAGTGAAATATTGTAAGAGATGTATTTATTTTATAAATTACACGCATGCGAAACTAGGGCGGGTCTCTAGTCTATTAATATAAAGATGAGATCCGTTTATACATCACAAAATTAATTCCCATGCACCGTGTGATACAGATAGTTGTTAGGTAACCAAAAAATGGCTAGCACGTTAGCCTAAAACGAAACACCTTGAACTTTAGCGTAGATTAACTGACAATGAGAAAAACGGTAATGAGCGTTCGGCAACCCTTCACTTCGCTTGTAGGTAATGAAGCGCCGATGACACCATTCCACTGGTGCCAATTTACAGCAAGCAACTTAACATATATAGATGCATGATATCACTAATATATTAAGGAGACTATATTATAGAAAGCCGCAGCGTTAGTGTTTAGATGGCCAGCTACAGAGTCAAGTAGCAGGATCAAACCACGCCGTTTTGTAGCAATGAGTTTTTCTGAACTGCAATAGTGATCCGAGACACGAGCTTTACGTTGAAAGGAAACACTCAGCGATAACATGTATATCTGAACAATTTAGCTTTATCTCTTTATCTATCTATAAAAATATAATTCTACTGTACGTGTGTATGACCCGATAGGTGGCGCCACCATTGTACAGCTTGATAATAAATATATATAGATTAATGAATCACATTATACCTACCTACTGTGTCATGTTTGTTTAACGAACTAAATTGTGTAACTACCTCCTTTCTTCTACTATTTAATATTAGTCTTGGTCTAAACAACGACTAGGTATATTATAAAATGTAGATTTTATGCTCAATTCAAAATAATCGTGAGTTTTAAAAACATATTGCACGCTCACTGGGTAACTACAATTATATAGTAAATAGTGATAACATTTCTCATTTATGGCAATTACTTTGTAATTCTTGCGAGAATAGTTTATAAACCTCAATACATACCTACCTATGTAAATTGCCAATACCTAAGCTTCAACATCATTCTGTAACTGTTTTGAAAATTTCTTTTAACGATGGCGATACAGCTCTGATTTCAAAGGGGAGGTTCCTTATCCCATGCCTTAGGCTGCCTATTTCGTACCAGCTAGGATCACTCAATAGAAGCCGCTTCTGTACAATAAACTGCTATAAATGGAATGATGTGTAATGTGTATACATACTGACTTGCCCGACAGCTGTCAGTGAGTTTCGGTTTGGCGCGGTCACTTACAATGACAGCTGTCAGCGATTTGTTTATTGCGGGATTTGCTGTATATGCGCGCCATTACAATTAAACCAGTGTTCTGAATAACATCCTTAATTCCACTCCATACATAGGTACGTAACATAAAACAAAGGTTTGTGTATTCACTGGAAATAAAACCATGTATAGCTAAGTGAACCTTACGGCATTTTTTTATTTTCTTTCTGAAACGGCCCTGTGCTCACAGGCATAGTCTATGGCGACCAGCATGTGCTGAGTATATACATCATATTTTTAATAATGAAATACCCTTCAGGGCATAAATGAAACACATTTAAACCATTACTTTGACTCTTTATTTACAATATATTAATATTCTCTTAATTTTTCAGTTTTTTTAGTAATTTTTCAGTTCAGGCACTATACATACATCCGTTTTAAGCGTAAATATTAATTAAAGACCTCACTTTTTATCAGAAATTGCAATACCGATGAATTCTACTTTACTACAAAATACATTTTCAAGATGCGCCTTTGGCGACACAGGAGATCATTTGCGCAATAATCTCAATACAATATGGCTTAATTAAACATTTAACCTAATCTATACACTAGAATAGCGACCCATCAATCAAGGTCCAAGTATTGCACAGCTCATAACAAATTTAACTCTTGTAATTAAGCCACAAAGGTTAAACTCATCTTTAATGCGTCCGATATTCTCAACGTTCATTAGCGACTTTTTACGTTCAGTACGACATATCTGTACAGATAATACAAACAATCCAAAAATCGTAACACAGAACTACTCCAACGTAATCTAAATAACTTATATATTATGCCTAAAGACTGGACAATTTAACATATAAAAAGTGAGGTCCGTGCTCTAAGGAATAGAAGAGATTAGGATGTAGGTAGGCTTCGCGCAGAACACTGTGCTTACATTGCATGAAATAGTTTGTTCGCGGTTATTTATATATGCAACATCACTCACACCAGATGGTACCATGAATATATGTTATACTGGATTAGAATGCGAAAGATAAACAGCAGATTAAACTCATATATCACAACGTGTGAAACGTTTGTTATGGCCCTACACGGTCTGACACAAAACAAAACCTGCGTATATTTTTTCGTTTAAATTAAATTTTTGAACGTCATTATTGGTCTCGCCCTTGCTAATCCATTGCCTAGTAGATGAATTAATTATTAATTTTATCTACGGGCCATACGTACCTATAGAAATATGATGATGATGATGATAAATAATAATTCGTAAATATGAACTACGCGGTAACGGAACGGCAATATCGAATCACCTGTTGAGTAACGCCATTTTTACTTGGCACAAACCATTTCATGTGTGTATGCAACGATAAGCAACACCGACTTGTACTTTAAACTATGTCTAAAACAAACATTCCTCAAGTAAAAAACAAAACAATGAAAATTAATTTGCGAACTGCCGTTTCTTTACATCTTGGCGATCCGGAAAGTGTTAAATATTGCTAGTGTCGCATGTATACGTCAAATCTTTAGGATACAGAGTAAATGTTAGATTAAATCTGCCCCTAAAATTAAGTGCGTGCTAAACAAACTCTTTTAAGGCAAGAACCACATGCCCTAAAGACAATTATGTTGCTTGATGTCCTTATGATGTTTAGCTTTTTATATAAAAATATGTTTTTATATTTTTAATACCACCTTTTAATTTGAGATCCGCTTAATTACACTATGTTATAATTAGGGCACGATCATATCAAGAATACTAATCAATTAAAATGCACCCGTAATGACAACAAAATTAAGTTTAACATTTAAGCTGGAAATGGAACACTGAGATACATTAATAATATTACGACATTATTGTCCATTTGTCCATTCGGTGTCGATCCGACGCGACCGTGCCCACAATCAGGTACTAATTTACGAATCGATATATTCACTAATAGATGCAATCTCATTGATACCTTAATTCAACAAGAAATACACATTACATTCTGCTGATCATGGTTTTCACGTAACGTAGTAGCGTCATACAAAAAAAAAACAAAAAAAAATGGTAAAAATTTATGGTGAAGGTTTTTTTTTATTTGAATCGGATGATTCAACCCATAGACCTCGTCAAAGTCAACATAATCAACACAAAATGTACAACAAACATTATCGGCTCGTATTTACGAGCATCACGAACCACATTAAGTAAACCAAAGCCAAATCAATTGAAATAAAGAACCAAACTATCGTTGTGTTAAAGTAAAAACGTTAATTTCTATCAATTATGTATACATATTATAGCACGCAGACCACATGCGTGTTGCCTAAAAATGGTACAATGCAGACCTTAATACAAGACAAAACATATTCCGTAAACAGAATAAAATTGGAACACGAGCAAATAATTTCACATCTTAAAAAATAAAAAGAAAATGTCTTCTCATTTATCGACTAGCTCAAAGCATCGTATTAAAATGACACGTATATACTAGCATACTAGCGTTAATAATAAATTTCGAGGTTAACGGTTCGCATTTTATGTGTTTAGCGTCGATAAATGTGGGGGCATCGTCGAATGTGTAATGATACATGTTGGTAGTTGGTGGTGGTAGTAGAATTGGTCTCCATTGGTTCGGGGGTCAGCGTGCTGTGGGCGGTGGCTGTAGGGCGTAGTAGGAAGTAAGGGGATCACGTGAGGCGACAGGACGGCAGCCGGCCGCAAGACGAGTGCCAGCGACGCTTGCGTTGAGATGACTCCGCGTCGGACAACTCGGCCGTCGACATCGTACGAGAACCGCCGTCACCTAGTTATAAAAAAAATATGGTTATATTTTAAAGAAAATCTTAATTCATACAACGGGGATTTTAACCTGCAACCTTGACATTGGTTTAACCGTTCATCACTTAAAACATTCGGCCACCGCGGCTCTTAAAAAACGAAGATGTTAACAAATATGGAAACACGCGGTCGGTTGCTTATATGAATGCAACCTATAAATTTTCAAGCATTGAACACTTATTAAATAAAATATACCAATATAAACAGTTAGTTGGTAAAACAGTAAGAATATATCTAGTAAAGCACTAATCTACTCGTCATTAGTAGATAAAGGGATCTAATCAGACCCAAAGCGTTGGTTTGTAGAGCAATGTTTGTTTGTTAGTATAGTGCTGGCATCGTTAGTGTAACCCACATGCCACGAACCTAACTCAACGCGCAAATGCGGGCGCGGCAATGGCCCGAGATCACTTCGTCCGAGTCTGGAAAGTTAACGCTGTTTTTACATCAAATTAATCCTTGTGTTAACACAAATAAAGCCTATTTTAGAAATGCGAAGAGGGTGTTTTTGTAGCCGTTTGTTCGGCATCTAATCCACCAAAAACCAATGGTCTTACTCTTCACGGAACGGTCTCGGACGGTTATTAAATGTATCCGTATTAAATATACCTTATTATAAGAAAGAACTGGCGTTCTACTATACCTGTCTCTCCGGACATCCGAGGGACTCTATATGACATGTATAATAATACGCTATCGAGAGAGCAGTTTAATTAAATAAAGAAAAACAATTAGTAATGCTGCATTGCGTGGTTGGTGCACGTGAATATAAAATATCCACAGCGGCAGCAAGATTGATTTCAGTCTTCTGATTGATGTTACTTTGAATTACGAATGTGGATGTAGCGAAAGCAGGCTAGAGATCGTTCTACTCTGCCTACCTAGTGAGGGCGTGATAGTATGTATGTATAGGTATATGAAATCACTCGACTCGGTCGAAAACAGCAATAAGGGTTGAAAGTGAGGATTGAGTTGTGTAAGTCGTAAAGTGTGCGTTTTATGGTAAGTAAGTGAAGAGTAGGGTGGGCAGTGTAACAGTGGCTGACCTTGTCTAAGATCGCGTTCGGTGAAGTAGTCGTGCGCGGAGGCGTAGTGGCGCTCGACGAGGTAGGGGGTGACGGTGGAGGAGTGGAGCTCGTCCGAGCGCCGCGAGCGGGGCGCCGCCAGACGCTCGCCCGGGGCCAGAGCGGGGCGGCCGCCCACCCACCTGTCACACATCATATACAAAGGCTGCCTCACAAAATTATATTGTGTTGGAAGCAGAGGGATTAAACCCATTATGCTGCCAACAAACTATAACTCTCCGAACACAGAGTGGCAACGCGCAAGTGATACTTCGTTATCGTGAGCGTTAATAGGCTACGGTAACCGTTTCCCATCAGGTGGGCCGTATGCTTGTTGGCCACTCATGTTGTATAAAAAAAAAATGGGACATATGCTCAAATCCAATTATATAATATCCTCACGCCTTCCCACAAGGGCCCCCGAATAGGTAGGCAGAAGTGTAAAGGAGATATATTTTAGGTGTCAACGTGACCGATGGCGAGTGCATCGCCGTTTATTAAATTTATTTAGTTATATAAAAAATGCGAAAGATTGTATGGATGTTTGTTACTCAATCACGGCTGAACAGAATTTGAATGAAATTTGGCACAGATATATTATTAGCTGGATTAACACACAGGATACGTTTTAAAAATCATAAAATTACCCACACACACACTTTCCGCCAGAGAGATATTTTAGGTGCCAACGTGACAGATGGCGACTCCATGGCCGTTACTAAAGCACGACAATACATACGCCTTTGAATTGCTTCTCAGACGTATGCAGGTTTCCACTCTATGTCATCCTTCACCGTAAAGCTCGTGGTATGATTAATCACTGTACTTAAGTTCAGAAAAACTCATTGGAACAGACAGGATTCTAACTTGCGATCTTTGTGTCGCAGGCCACTAACTACTCGAACCACTCGGCCACCACGCCTTCCATGATTTCAGTTACATACTGTATACTGTAATCTTTTATTATTCGATCGATAAATGCAATTACTTACCATCAATCATCACCCTTAAAGTCAAGCCATATATGTACCTAATAATGTTTGTTCACGCACGTGTATATATGAGGTCGGTATTTTGTCTATGCAAATATGTAATGTTATATGTAATAACAAGCGTTCGGCTCATAATAGAAAACCGGTAACATAATGCCAGTTCCCGGAACACTACGGCATTTGTAAACAAACAAATAACATACACTTATCAGTAGTTACAAATACCTCGACATTCATTCGTAACAAATAAAACATGTTTGTGTACAAGTGAAATTGAACCTAAATTACTCTAACCTCAGGATCGCATTTATGTTTAAAGCCATTAGTTATCTATACGTGATGATTCTATAGGTTATTGATTCGTCTCAATATAATCCTGAGTAGCGCCACCCGGCATTATAGATAGTGCCATCCACGAAGACGATTCTCTATTCTTCCCTATAGCTTATAGTATAAGTGTGCAACCTTCTACTAATGCTTGAGTATTATCAGTACACGCTGATTACATAATATTAGTTGATAAGCACTACGTGAATCTGCGTCAGAAAACTAAAACTGAAAAAATATCTTTTATATTAAAACTAAAAAGGCCAGGTTAAGAAGACCCTAAACCGAGGAGCATGTATGAAGGGAATAATGAAAGTGGAAGAAGCGAAACAAGTATGTAAGGATCGTAGCAAGTGGAAAGAAGTGGTCTCTACCCACCGCTACGGGAAAGAGGCGTGATTATATGTATGTATGTTTTAAAAATTTTCAGTGAGATCGAAACCCTGACCCTTCGCAATGAAGGCAGGGTCGCCATAGGCCAGATGCGCAGTCCTTAGGCGTGGTCAAAGGTAGTAAGTAGTACATACGCGTGTTTTCTTATCTGGTGCACGGTGGGGCGCAGCGCGGGGTCTCGCTTGAGCATGAGTGCTAGCAGCTCGCCGAGCGCCGCGCCCAGGCTCGCGGGCGGCGGCGCAGGCTCGCCACGACCAATAGCCTCGAGCAGCCGGTATACGTTGTCGCCCTCGAACGGATAGCGCCCCGTCGTCATGTTGTATCTGCATTGCACCACGATACAGTCAACTTGAGGGCACTCTTACTTAGAGTGCGGTGATCTCACCTATTTACGCACTGGATTAACCAAGTAGCAAGTGGTACGGGCCCTGCGCATTTTGGGGGCTTGGCGCACCACTGACCGTAGCTTCTTTGGATATCGTTTTTTTTTGGTTTTGTTTAATAAAGTCGATAGCTTATAGCAAGGGCCTCGTAATTAAGCCCCTTAAAAAGGGACATATAATTTGGTACATGCTACGCGGCAACTTAATCCGACAATTTACGCACCTACTCTTATACTCCACTAAACGCCTCACGAAACTCACTCCAAATTTTTTACGCTTATAGATTTGTTTACGTACTTGCGTTTCATAATTACATACATGTTTTCACGCCGAGTCCCGCACGAAGCGTGTGGGACACAATAAACGTAAAAGAAAGAAGTAAATTATTGCAGGCATATCCATCTCAACATGGTAAGCAGAGAAGAGCGCTAGTTTTTTCTAGACTTACAGATTAAAAATTGAAGGTAATTTATATAAGTACTATTATTATAGTACCTATTTGCATAAGTCATAAAATTTGCAATGGTAAATAAATTTCCTTGACTGTCATGATTCACACACTAAATATTATGAACATAACATCACCCAACTGCAGCATTGGTAAGTAGGCATGACTCATACAATACAACCTCAATGATTTCCCTAATGAAATCCTCCGGATGGATAGAATGTAAAGCAGAATACATTACTTGCAATTAACCCAAATTCCATTGAATGTACTAATCTATTTTAAAACAACTGATCTTGGTTCCTTTGTTCACACTTACAATGTAACCCCACTGCTCCATATATCAACTTTTACCCCAGAAAACTGTTCGGCTCCATTAGCAATCTCTGGGGGCTGGAAGGCTGGTGAGCCCTGGCCAATGTAGCATGTGTCTTCAGGAGAAAACATGTCTAATGCCTGTAAGTAGAATATTCAATTATTTCTTAAATTGTTATCACTTAATAGGAATTACTGTATTGTTTACTAAGATATGTTATTTGAATATCAAGACTACCTTTCATTCTTCGAACCTTAATATTTGTACTAGTTATGTTAGCCTGTATTTCTCAATTTAAGTGAATTGTATTCTTCTGAGAAATAAATGTCTTAAACCATAACAAATTCAAACAAAGCAAATATTTATAACCAATTAAGAGTAAGAATAACAGTATAAATGTATAATTTTGTAATAATAATTTAGACAACTTACTTCTGCAACACCAAAATCTGTGATTTTTAGCGTCTGGTCCAGAGTAAGCAGAAGGTTTCCAGGTTTGATGTCTTTGTGGACAACACCTTGGCCATGCAAGTACTCCAAACCATCCAGCAGTTGTGTGAAGTACTCATGGGCTTGAATTTGTGGGAACTTCTTACCAGGACTCGCTTCCAACATGTCCTATACATTGTAAGCTGTATTAAGTACAGGAAAAGATATATTACATTGGACTTTGTTGTTTTATTGCATATGTTACTAAGAAATGAAAGAAAAGATTTGAATAAACCCATATCTAAACAGATCTCACAATTGCATGACAATGACTTCATTGACACTTGATAAGTATATAGGTTCATTGATCAGAACTAGAGACATAAAAGCTAAAGAAGGTATTTATTATAGTATATAGTATATATAGTACATATTCATTTCGCCGTTTCTTCTCCTACCAGGTATTTTTTCCTGGAAATGGTGGTAACTTTAGTTTATATTAAATATGTGACGTTCAATAAGTGTTCCCTGTGTCCCTCACGTTGAATAAAATATTTTGATTTTGATTGATTTGCATAGTTATTCATATATTTTATCTGCTTCATTGTACCTAATGTTTAGTTCCAACTATCTTCAATATTCAGAAGTATTTCCTAACTACTCATAACAATATAGAAATACAACCTTGAAACACCACTCCAGTGTTAATCTATGAATGGTATCTAGTCTAGATTGTGATCAATATACAAAGTTCATATGAATTTCAATGACTATTGTTACATACAACTGACATGTAAAAGGAGGTTCCACATATTTTCTCTCTAAGTTTTATTGCAATCAAGGGGATGTTACTTCTGTTAGATATTGTTAGATATTACTAGCAGTACCCTGCCACTCTTCTCTGGCGCTTTTCACCAGAGATATATTTTAGGTGCCAACATAGCAGGTGGGGAGCCCATTGCTGTTATTCAAGCAAGTGAATATTTGAATGTCTTCTGAAATATATGCTGATCTCCTTTTGATGTTTAACTTCACCGTAAAGCTTGTGGTGTGACTAATCACTGTACTTGGTTCAGAAAAACTCATTAGTACAGTTGGGATTCGAACTTGCGCCTACTCGAAATACTCAGCCATGGCTATTTCTTATACCTGCTGTTGCTATATGCATCTGCATGGAAATTTAACAACAATCTCTTTTCTCCAATCATATTTATGAAATTCATACTTTCAGACTATTAGTATATCAAATAACATACCTGGAGCACTCCAACACAAAATTCCATGACCAAATACATCTTCTGCTTCTCATCATTATACATTACATCGACTAGTTCTATCACATTTCTATGTCTAAGTATCCGCAGCAACTGTATTTCTCTCTGGACATTCTGTTCTCCATTAGGTATTCTCCTGAGCTTTCTTTTCTTAAGAATTTTAACAGCCCTCCTGCAGAGTGACTCTGAATCCAACATCTCCTTCACTTTTCCATAAGAACCCTCGCCAAGCACGTCTCCCATCACGTATTTCCCTATCATTTTGCATTTTTTCTTCTTACTACGATATATAATATCCGCGCTATCGACTCTATGAAAGCATAGGTTGGTTGGGTCTAAATTAAGATCTAGTACGTCTATCTGGTCATCGTCTAACCATGTCACAGACTGCGGCTCCGGGCTTCCCTCCAACATGAAATTTTCGTCACTCTCTTGTGGTGCAATGACGTTCGATACCTCAAATTCTTCATTGTCTGCATCTGGAAGACTTTCAATACTACAAATTTTTCTACACATTCTTGGATCCATTATCTATAAAAACAACACATTTGTAAAACTGTCCGTAAGTCTATGCGTATTGCAAGGCCTTTTGTCATGAGATCTTATGGAGGTATCAAAATAAATTTAAACGCCTAAAAGTTGCACATGTCTCAAAGTCTGCGTTAATTTTATAGGTAGGTACTAATTTAAAATAATTATCAAAACAAAATGTTTTTTTAAGTAATTCGATGGAAGTCAATTTTATAAAATTACAATCGCGCAAATAAACTCAAGCGAGACAGACACGAGAGTCTACAGATGCAACAAACAAAAATATACGAGATACTCTGTGGAACGTGGTTTCAAACACAAGCAAAGATTACAATGTATACTGACTGAACACAAGTGTTGGTGGTTGGTGGGTAGACTCATAGTAGTCTATGGGTAGATTCGTTCTGAGGCTTAGAAATATCTGCTCAAGATTGTGCTCAAGTCTACAGAACTAATTGTATATCACTTATGGTAATCTTAAGCCACATTCAAGACCCACAGATGTTATATGGTATTTTTTATAGTAGTTCTAAGAAGTTGATGTGTGTATAATATTTTTATGACGCGTACTTAAATTGTTTAATATCAAGCATCTACCAAGACAACCATACAAGAAAATGTGTAATTGTTGTCTATAAAGTATTAATGCGATTACTTATTAAAAATGTCTTAATAGGTTTTACGTTTTTAACTGATTGAGATTGCATTAAAAAACGTCAAGAAGCTTTTCCATTATTACATTGACTAGATTAGATTTATTACATAGATATTAGTACATACAAAAAAAGACGTAATAATGCGGTAATGTGGCTGAAGGGAAGGACCGAGCCAATTCCGTTAACCCAGCCCCTAAATATTTCAATAAAATTACCAGAACAGCCTTGCTCCCTTGCTCTTGATCCGGCAACGCTCTAAGCCAGCCGTAGTCCGTACCACACAGTACCCTTACCCGTCCGTACCCTTAGTTATGTATGCTTAGTACGTTAAAAGTGCCTTGAGCTTGCCATTTCCCGGTTAAGTAGCAAATGTTTCCTGAACTCCCGCTACAAGCCTCAACCTCATCTTCGTATAGGTCCAACTTGAATAAGTCTCGTAACTTGACCCCTAATATATGATCCCGGGGTGTGTCAAAAAAACAACAAATAGACCTAAATACATATGTATTTAGTTAAGGGCCGTGGTGGCCGAGTGGTTCGAGCAGTTGCCTGCGACGCAACGGTCGCAAGTTCGAATCCCGACTGTACCAATGAGTTTTTCTGTACTTAAGTACATTGATTAGTCACACCACGAGCTTTACGGTGAAGGAAAACATCGAGAGGAAACCTGCATACGCCTGAGAAGAAATTCAAAGGCGTATGTATAGTCGTGCTTGAGTAACCGCGATGGACTCGCCATCTGTCACGTTGGCACCTGATATACCTCTGGCGGAAAGTGGGTGTGTGGGTATTGACTATACACCTCTGCCTACCCCTTCGAGTACCCTTGTGGGAAGGCGTGAGGATATATTATTAAATATGTATGGGACTTCAGCGAAGCGGAAATAATACGATAGAAAAGGAAAATAAAAGTGTATATTTTTTAGGTCCATAAAATGAACAGTCACATGGTTTGGCAATTAAGTGTACAATTATAAATTTTTAATTCTTCATCTTGTTCATTTCCTTTTTGAGCAGAGACAGCCGCACTAGGCATGCGTCCCGCCAGGCACGTCTCTCTGGAAGCTTATCGAGTGGCACCATCTGGTTCAGCTGTTCACAGATCGTATCCGCGCTCTTGCTTTGGGTCATGCGAGGAATCTCGCCCATCGTTTTGCTAACGCTGTAGATTGTTTCACCATACCTAGAATATGATGAACAATTACCTATAAGGCAAAAAATATCGTATCTAAAAGTATAGGGAAATAGGTTTGAGAAGAATCGCGTTAGCCCGTTGGATAAACCTACTTAGAATAACAATGAAATAAAGAGGTTATTAGTGAAAGTTATTTTACTCTTCTTATTATTTCTGTTCAGAAACCAATGTAAATAATGTCGTTGGCATCGAGTATAATACCTACTTTAATAAATCATAAAAGAGCCAAAGAGTCGAGTCGAGTACGTACAAGATATCTTGTTTGCTTATTGAAGATAAAAAATATAAATACGTACCAAGATTAAAGAGAAATATTATATTAGCTGCATTTCATATAAATCTGATATATTTTAGCGCATCACATATTATAGAATTCCTTAAAGGTGATTAATAAATAAGTACTCAAAGCTGTATTACCTATCAATATAACTCTTCATGCCTTCAGCATTCAAGTGCGCTGTCTCTAGGGAGCCGAGGAAAGCGTATCTCATACCAAGCCCTTCAGAGATGACCGCATCAATATCCTTGGCATCCACGATTTTAGCATCTACTAAACGCCACACCTCGTTGAGAATTGCGTACCTGTAACAAGCGATTAATTAACTTTTCTTAGTTATTTGTTAATATATATATTTGATTTCAAACAATCAATGTAGTCAACCACATTACATAGGTACAACAAATCGTTTCTACCGTTTACTCGTGGAACCATCTTATTTTTTTAGCTTTTTATAGGCTTTTTCTGTACTTAATGTAAAAAAAAACAAAGTAATGCACTTTATTTTGTTTAGTACTAACTGAATGCGGTTTAGCACGAATCCATCGATTTCCCTTGAAAGCGAAACGGGTGTCTGTCCGATCTCTAACATAATTTCCCGGGTCTTCTTAGCAACCTCAGGGCGCGTCCAGGGGGCGGGAACAACCTCCACCAACGGCACATAGTATGGAGGGTTCACTGGATGAGACACTATAACCTGGAATGTGATGTGAAGATTATGGCAGCTGTTTAATATATTACACACATATCAAACAACGTATCGATGGGCCCAATAATATTTTGAGTACACTGTGGTATTGATTAAATTTAAATACAATCACCTTGACATTGGTTGATTAATGGAGAAGCCTTTAGCCTTAGGCATCTTTTATTTTCATTATCTTTGATATTAACCATTAGGTCCAACATTGGGGCAAACTTTGATACTATGACATGAGGCATGGTACCCACTGTATGATTATAATAATGATACTTATTATTATTATCGTATTCATGTAGGAAGGTTTATTATATATTAGCGACATATATCTAAATATCCGATGATATTAAGACTTCAAGGAGCTTGTGCCTGTTTGATTTCAAAAATTAATATGTATTTAGTACTAATTGATCCCCAGCTTAGATGAAATAGCCTAGCAACACCACACAAATATTCGTAATATTATCGTTGGAGTCGCATCCGATTACTATGGATCTATCTATTGAGTGCAGTGACTTAACTACCGAAGTCTAGACGGCCCTCGGACCTGAAAATTCTTCTACCTTCAGAATGTCAATAACATACGCTGCAGCACGGTCAATTCATGGTAACAATTTGAAAGAATACAGGGAGATTCCCAACGAGTTTTGACTTCTGTTTAAAATTTCATAAAAAAAAACACTGTTTAGTAACGGCCTCAGTTATTTTGAACCAGATCCTTTGGTCCTTGCGCCTCCGATTGCATGTAAGGTATACGTACTTGCGCTTTGTGCTTCATATTCTCAGAAAATAGCGATGGCAAGGTGGTGCTGGTAGAGCTTGACATGATGGTTCTGTCGTCTACTACTTTGTCCAAATCCGAGAATACTTTCTTTTTTAGATCCAAATTCTCCGGCACACATTCCTGTACGAAAATCGCATCCTTGACAGTAGATGCCAAGTCGGAGGAACCTGAAAAGCGATTAATTTCTCTTTCAGTTTATTTTTACTTAAGGAGTTGAATAGCTTTAGAAGTTGAGTAGTTACAACTTTATTGTGTTTAAGTAGTAGGATTTCTTTACTTATCCTAGTAAAGAATGCCATTAAGAACCATTCCTACTAAATATTGTAGAAATCTCAAGGGTTTTACGGCCTTCATTAATAGGCCCTTACTTATATAGGTACCATTAACAAGCGCGATTTTATCTGACTAGATAAATACTAATTTCAAGCTGTAGGTTGTAGGTAGATACTAGTGTTATAACAACCTCCATATCGAAAATAATCAGCTACCAATCACAACTTTGAGCTACTTTGAAATCTTTGAACAACCATTCCACATATCCTCGTCTATTAACGCTTGTGCATGATATAGTTTCTAATGCCTGACTTGTAGTATGAATGCATGATAAGTCATTTATATGTAAATATTTTTGGGATAAGTACTCACAGAAAATTAAGATTAAATGTTGTCCTTTGAAAATGTATGTAATTATATTTTCATATTAAACGGCAGGCAGGGTTAGGTACCTACGACTAAATTGATTGCATGCACTCAGTATAAATTCTTGCATCAATTGATTGCAACCATATTATCTACCTAGCATTATAGCATAGTAGTTTGCCTTATCTAAAGAGCTGCAAATGTATAGTTATCTAGCAAATGTTTACACTGACTTTGTAGCTAAGTAATAATAATAAAGTAGCTAAGTATAAGTACTATACCAAATTACAAAATATTACTATTATTGGCGTTACAAAGTGGACAAACAAACGCATACATACGATTCTAAGCTGTCGAATTCGTAAGTTCGGTCAGTGGTGAATGGTTAGACGGCACATGCAAACGTCTACTTCACCATCGCGTAATGTATAGACCCGGCCCGCATAGACAAAATCCCTTCCTGTTAAAGCTCATACTATAGATTGAGCCATCCACGAAGACGTGCCCACCATTTCTTGGCGAGGGGGTCGCGGGATGCGGGGTTATGACCCAAGTCTATTAATTGTAGTGTGCGTGTGCACTCATATGTAATCATAAGGGAAGGTAGCATACTTACACTATAAACTATAGGGAAGAATAGTAGGGTGCGTCTTGGTGGATGGCACTATCTATTTCCATGGTATGACAATGATATAACTGCATTTTTGCACTGCAAAATTTCTGCATCTAATGTCATTGCCGTACAATGGATAGCGTGGCTATGAACAGAAAGGGATTTTGTATAGGGATGCTGATATCACAAAATACATTCATTATCTATGGTTATCATATTCACAAAACTATTCCATGTGATTCTTACAAATAAGAGATACAAATGTATGCTTTGTAAATGAACTCGTTACTTGGACATAATATTTACCCATAATGATAAAATTTTACATAATGTCGTCACAAGTAACCAAAGCAATGTGATCAACGTGTCTTTATCTTGCACTTAAAAATATAATTTACTAGCGAACCGTCCCGGTTGCGCACGGATATAAGATTTTTTTATAAAAGAATATATAGCCTATGCCACTCAGGGTGAATGTAGCTTTCCAATGGTGAAAGACTTTTTTGAATCGGTCCAGTAGTTTCGGAGCCTATTCAATACAAATACTTACATACAAATCTTTCTTCTTTATAATATTAATATAGATATAGATTAAATTTCCAACAACGTATCGCTTGACAGTAAGCAATAGGCGTTGGCAACAAATTGAGTAACACACGCGCGTTGCTGAAAATATATTGGCAGGAGTTACTAACTAATCAGCATAGATATACATAGTCGGACGTGCCACGTACCCAAATGACCAAAATAATATATGCTGCTCCAACCTGACCCGATGATAAGAATTTTTAAGCGCCCGGATGTGCGGTAAAATAATATTACAGTCGAAACGAAGCATTATGTACAGCACTCTTAAATGGATATACGGTTTCCTTGCACTTTTTGAAAGACTTTGTTTTGAAAGACTAAAATGATTCGGTAATTTTTCAAGTAATTGACGTATTTGGATAGCTGTTTTTTTATAGTAAACATACATACATATAAACATGCCTCTTTCCCATAGGGGTAAGCAGAGACCACTTCTTTCCACTTGCTGCGATCCTTACCTACATACTTTTTTCGCTTCGTCCACTTTCATAATTCTTTTTACGTGAATTTAATTTTAATTTTATAGTATCATGAGAAATATATTTAATGAGATGTAACAATAACAAGTAAACCGATTAAATGAAACAAACCAACAGCAGGGTCTGCAATAAAATTGTTCATCCATCCAACGTAACAATGCTATATATTTTCATGGCGAAATACCTTACAGTAAAAATGCATATCGGCGTTTGTGGTCATTCCATTTTTCACCTTCAACATGACCATGACCAGTCGAAACGCCACATAAATGCGCCTTACCATAGTAACAAAACAAACCTTTAATGCAATTGTACTGTTGGTCAGCTGTTAGTTTCCCACGAAGCAGACCGTCCTTCTCCAAGCTCTTCAGCTGTACTTTGATGTCAGCCAGAGCGTCAGACACTTGTTGTGGGACGATATCGAATACCGTTACTTGATAGCCCACGGATGCGAACAACATAGCCCATGATCTACCGATAAGGCCACTGGGAAAAACAAATTGGGTTTTTACGAACATATAGTGTTATAATTCGGCGCTTTCGATAAAAGCTTCCTGATGGTTTGACATTTTCAACCATTGCAGTCATATTTCATATTTCAACAATTAGCACCCTTTAACCTTCGTCACGTATCATGACATTGTTTTATAAGTTTTCCAGTTTGTCACAAACAGACAAACAGATGCAGTGGGGATCTTTGTCTTATAATACATCGTGAAGTTAGCTAATATTAATTTAGAATTGATATCATAGTTCAGATCTTCACACAGTTCATTGATATCGATGTTGTGTATAAATTAACCTCAGTGAACTCACATAGATAACATTTTTATCACTAAGTTTGGGAATCGACGTTCGAGGTCATGCGGACTCATAATAATTGTATCAGATTCAGAATAAAAACATTTTGTTTATCTTCAAGCAAGAATTCTTCACGCTTCATATATATGTATTTCCACCAATACGGGGATACATTTGGACCCCCGAATTTCACTTTCACACATTCACTGAACCGACTTACATACATATCATCACGCCGATTCCCTCACGGGGTAGGCAGAGAGAGTAGAGCGCCAATTATCTCTAGATAACGGTACTCGTCGGATTTGACTCCCACTTAACCACTCAACGACAACACTACTAAAATATAATATTTCTTACAGCTACTATTTTAATGAAATGTCTTTCACATGAAAATGAGTGATTCGTACCCTGACTGTACATACCAATGAGTGGTTTGGAGCAGTTAGGAACAGCGTAATATTACGAGCTTTACGGTGAAGGAAAAATTGGTGATGTTAGATAAATAATGTGAAGATATAGTCACATTAGCTCATCGATGATGATGATGAATTAGGAAATCGGAAGCAGTCCATTCTGCAGGAGTTATTATTATATTATATTATTATATTCTGGTAGTTAGTCTGTAACACAAGCATAAGTATTACTCGACTTCGTTCTCCATTAACGGAAAGTCCGACCGACCCAGAAGTAAGAAAAACTTATATAACCGGGGGAAAGTTCCTACAAAATGGCAGGCCAACGTTAACTAACTATATACGTAGAAGTTTTTAAACTTCTACCTAAGACTGACGAGGACCAATCGTGGACCATTTTGAAAAAAAACCGGTAATATATATTATTTATGAAGTGTCGCAAATCTGACCAAATATAAAAAGGACGTCCCTACGATATTAAAATATAATGGTCTACATTGGTACGAAACATATGGATAAAAAGCCAAAAATAATAAACAT
Source organism: Drepana arcuata (assembly GCA_016069955.1). Lineage (NCBI taxonomy): Eukaryota > Metazoa > Arthropoda > Insecta > Lepidoptera > Drepanidae > Drepana > Drepana arcuata. The sequence continues at coordinate 7,159 of JACCPG010000499.1, read as the reverse complement.
TAATTACTTTATGGTAAATTGGAAAAAAAACATATTCTTTACCTGCCCACGATGCCAACTTTTTCCGTCTTAGGTGCCATTATAACGGTGCGCTGTGGTGCTCACTTCACAATACACTACTCCAGAGTGACACCGTCTCTCGCCAGTCATTGATTAAAACCGTCTTTCAAGTACATAGTTATCAGTAAATTACACTACAAATACTTTACATGGCGTAAAGAAAAACAGATGCTGTATGCATACATCTTAAGGTTCACAATTGCAAACTATGCTGGTAAGTTTATGCGTTTTATTAGTTTTTTAGTGAAATTGCCTTATGAGAAAATTTTTGAAGTTATTAGTCTGTTATTGCTTTCATATATATGGCTTTTCAGTAAGAAAACGGTTCAATTTGAGCTACTGGTCAATAATATAGTTGCTCGAACGACAATGAATGAATTAACAAATGCATAAGCCCTAATAATAAATTGGATCTATGATATTATAAATGCTGCCCGAGCTGCCCGGCTCCGTATAAAAAGTGAGCACAAACCTTCTACAAATCTACAAAAACGCCTTCCCACAAGGGTTAGGTGTAGATCTGTGTGCATGCCTTCTTTTCAGCAAAGATAAATTTGAGTTCTCAAACACTACTATACCTGTACCTACGTGTGTGATGTATGTATTAATATATATGTGTAAGTACGTAGATTTCATTTACCATGGTTGTCCAATACAATCGCAACCTGTCAACATCAATACGATTACTATCATATTCTCATTATGCAATATTAACAAAGACCTATTAATAATACAGGGTCATTCAATAATCGTTAGGTCACAATATTACATATATGTATTTTTTATCATACAATGTTGACATAGGAAGATTTTGTTTCTTAAATATCTTTTGCGTTCCAATAATTATATAAACATATACTTCTTCACATTGTCCGAAGGGGTTTGCAAAAGTATGTTGGGACCTACACAAGTAGTTAGATGCCAACGTGACAGATGGCGTATTCATCCGCCGTTTTCAAGCACAACCACACATACGTCTTTGAATTTCGACTTCTAATAAACACCTACTTAAATAATGAAACAAATATTTCCCTAAGCTTCGAGTCAATTTATATGTTTAAATAGTAGTAAGGCGGCGAGATAATACCTCATTTATGTGGTAATCGGGTTAAAAAGGTGTGAACTCTCCGTTTATATACGAGTTTTCTATTCATCTATTGTTCGTTTGTTCACTTCACTGTCATTTGAAATTCGAACATACAACTTTCCGTTGTCCGTGTCATGTAAGGACATCTTATTTATTAATAACCATCTTATGCTCGCGGCTTCTCCCGCGTGAAGTTCGAAAAAGTAGCTTTGGAAATTTTCCTGCTAGAATCGGTTCAGCCGCTATGCCGTGAAAGAGCATCATACATTATAATATAAGAACGTTGTATTTTTCAGGATTAAAAAAAAGTAGCCTATGTCCTATTCCTGGGTATCACCATTTCAACTTTCAGCCAAATCGGTTCAGCCGTTTGGCCGTGAAAGAACCGCAAACATCCAAACATTCAAACTTTCACATTTATAATATTAGTAAGAAAGATAAGATTATTTTATACTAGCTGTGCCCGCGACTTCGTTGGCGTGGACGGCTTTTTTATCTTTCGTAAAGAAAAAAAATTCTATAAAAGTATCCTATGTTACTTCTAATACCTTCAAGAATATGTGTACAAAGTTTAATGATGATCGGTTAAGTAGTTTTTAATTGAAAGGGTAACAAACAAACTTACATTCACATTTATAATATTATAGTAAGGATGTGGTCTTATGTCTCCAAATTTTCCTTGTCCTTAATGTATTACTTAATCGCAGGCCCAGCCAGGTCTAGCGGCCCGCGCAGCACGGGTCCTCTGCCGAACTCGTCGACCAAGTGGGTTCGAGTAGGATCGTTGCTTTATACATATGTATACAAATACATATATCTATATGCATATATATCTATATATGTACCTACCTATATACATTCATATAATGTAGGTACATCTGTCACGTCGGCACCTAATATACCTCTGGCGGAAAGTGGGTGTGTGGGTATTACCTATACACCTCTGCCTACCCCTTCGGGGACATTTGTGGGAAGGAGTGAGGATATATTATTATTATTCATTCAGATAAATTAAAATCCAATATTTACTAATTTATTTTAATGTAGTCATTAATTGTTTATTTTGCACTTATGTTGTTATTAGTACACTCATTTTAAGTTATAATGCTTTTATTGTAGTGACCTTTCCAGTTGATTTCCACTTTTCAATTAACTCTCATTAGTTTTTGTCCTTTACGAGGTAATTTCAAAAACTTAAACTACACTGTTTCGTCCTCCTTCTTAGGACACTTTCAAAGTCGAATGAAAAATATTTTCTTTTTAATGTAAGCAACCTTAATCTTATGTCATTAAATGCTCTTTTGTTTATGCCTCGCAGGCAGTTCCTGCGATAGCGTCAGTGACGCTTATGCTGAAAATTCTGAAGTTGACGTCGTTCTTGTCCAATGACTGGAACATGAATCGGGGTAGCCTGTCTGTCACGAACCATAATGTTCCATTTGAGTCGAGCTGAAACACATAATAGAACATTAATGGTACTTATTGTCCCGCCCAGCTTCGCCAGGGTGGAAAAGTTAAACTTCCTGAAACAGGATCGCAGCGCCACCTATCGGGTGATCGGAAGATAGGATACATCATAATTGGTATCATATCCTATCTTTTAAGTTGGATCAAACTGCACACGGTGTGCAGATTTGATTGAAATTGGTTGAGTAGTTTAGGAGCCCATCGCGGACAAACAACGGGACACGTGATTTATGTATATTAAGATAGCCAATAATGTTCCCAAGAAGCCTCTATCAATAGTGTGTGAGCTTCTCAGCTGTCTCGAAATCATACCATGTCGGTACATCAGATATCTTTTACTCAGGACAGGGATAGGAACATTATGGCATGAATTTGAGTTAGGTACGCTCATATTCACATTAATGCTGAATTTTAAAACCCACAATTAATAAAGGTTTGAATGTAATATATAACCTTTATACTACAAGTCAAAAGAAACAGAATGGAGTTCTTCATGAAAGGTGTGAAAAAAATATTGTAGCGCTGGCAACGCGTGAGCGATGGTGTTGCTTGCGTCCAAAGGCGCCGGTAACGATTTACCATCAGTCAGGCCATATGCTTGTTTGCCATCTTAGTGATGTAGAAAAACAAACCTTAACGTCGTTGGGAAAATCATACAGGATCCTATCCGAGAAGATAAGCGGGTTGTTCTCAGGAGTGTAGGGCTTATTGGAGTTCCAGCATCCGATACCATCACGGTTCACCTGCAGTTATAAATGACATTAATACTAATAATGGCATTTTATGGGCATTGAATAATGCACAGATCCAAAGGCTGTCACATATAGCCAATGTGTTCGCGTTGTTTGTTACTTCTACATTACTTTTGGTACAATACAGCATTGTTAATTAATATCATAGCAAGTAAGTGATTAGCATTCGTAGTCTTTTATGAAGCTTAAGGCTAAATTGCTATTCCAATGAGAAGTTCAAAATTTCCTCCTTAGAATGTATATATTAGACCAGTTAATATCATGCATAATTGGAATCGTAATGATTTAGGTATAGCCCTACCTATGTTAGTCTGATTAATTAATGAAAATATCTCAGAATAAGGCTTTTGGAAAGAGTAGCTTTAGTTTTACTTGAGTGTAGAACAATTTATGTTCTACCTAAATTAATTGAAATTTATCTTATCTTCACGCCTTCCCATAAGGGGTAGGTAGAGTTGTGTAGGTAGTACCAAGTAGTGGCAAGTCCACAGCCGTTAGGTACTCAAGCACGACTATACGTCTTTGAATATCTTCTCAAACGTATGCAGGCTTTCTCTCGAAGTTTTTCTTTACCGCAAAGCTCGTGGTGTGTCGAATCACTGTACTTAAGATTAGAAAAACTAATTGGTATAGTTGGGATCAGAACTTGCAACCTTTATGTTGCGGGCAACTACTCAAACCACTCGGCCTCTACGACAATTTTTTTTAAATACCGTAAATTTGATTGCAATTCCTCTTTACCTGTGTATAGAAGAGCACGTGGTTCTTGGCATCGTAGTCACTGGCAGACGCTTGGGACTTTTCACCTCTTTCACCTAAAAACTAATCCACGAAAAATATTTACAACTAGCCAGTGAACCTGCTAAAAGTCCGATTTAAAATTCATACGTAAATGCCTATTCGTAGTTAATTTACATATACTCTGTGTATCAACAGTAAATATAACGGACTAGATTTTGGTATTGCTATCACAGCGCTTCGGTGGCCACACTGACCATGGGTCAAGTGAATTGGACATTATGTATGCTAACCTTGAAGTCATCGAAAGCTTCCTTCTTGTTAATATGTCTGTAGTTGCGCAGCAGCTCAGTTGACACACAGAACTCCTTTGTACTGGAGAACGCATGGAAGAATAGAGTCCTGAACCTAAAAAAAAAACTAAAATACTTACACATTCCCATAAGGGTCCCCGAAGGGTGTATAGGTCATACCCACATACATACTTTCCGCCAGAGATACATTTTAGGTGCCTACGTGAATGATGGCAAGTCCATAACCGTTATTCAACAAGACTATACATACGCATTTGAATTTCTTCTCAGACGTATGCAGGTTTCCTCTCGATGTTTTCCTACACCGTCAAACTAGTGGTGTGACTAATCATTGTACTTAAGTTCAGAAAAACTCATTGGTACAGTCGCGATACGAACATGCAACCTTTGTGTTGCGGGCAAAAAATAAATATGCATTATGTACGTATGTCGTATAACAACAACAAACTGATTAATAAAATGGTTGCATCGGCCAGTCTGACCTCGTCGATGTACAAGCTTTTATTTATTTCGAGGCCACTGTCGAATACTTATGTACGGATATGTATCGAAGTAACGTCCCCGAACTTCTGACTTACAAGGCAATTTAATAGCAAGACAAACAACACTATGGGCTGTTCGTAAACACTTGCATCGATTGTCAATTTATAGACCGTAACGGTGACACGTCTATTTACTGCGCACGGAACAATGCAAGGACTGATTTGTGAATTGTGAATCGTGCGTTATTTATTGTTGTGTCAACATTCACCTGTTCTACTAACAAGCGCTGATTTATTATACGCGTAGAGATTGGAAATCTAGTAGCTCATAGTTAAATACAGTCTTACTATATTAAGTGGGAATAATTTTATAATTTGCAAATTATATCGAGTAGCTTTCAATCGTGCAAGCTTTAATAAAATTATAAGCTGTACTGTTATTATGGTTCATTTTTAGAATTACGCACCAAAAGGTACAAAAATAAACTGTTATCGCTTTGATATCTGTTTTATGAAAGACAATGTAGTTCTTGATTAAAATCAGCATGTTTGAAGTAATTGTGAAAATGACATTATTTTCATTGAAAGTTGACTTCAAATCAAAAGGTTTTGATTCCTATTTAATATTCTTGTGTGTAAATTGCTTTTGCGTAGCTATCGTTATTATGTTTTTTTGCCAAACGGTTGAGTAGGTAGGTAAGTATCCTGTTTGTGGGAAAACCTGTATGACAGTTAGATACACCTTTTGCTGTGGACTGATAATTTAACATAAAACATGTTTATCTACTGACCCGTTCTCTCTAGGTTCGGTCAACGCCAATCCAAAAACACCGTCTGACCAGTGGAACTTGAAACCACCGACATCGTAGGAGCCAGCTTGAGGGTCGAAGAAGAAGTAGTGGTGGGACACTCGCCAGGAGTCGTCCTGCTTCAGGCTGTATACAACCACTCCGTAGCCTCCCAAGTCAGCGATGTACGCGTACGCATCATCACAAGTGTCCTTGTCTACGTCCACAACCTGTAACATTAAACATCTCATTATATATAAATATGTATATATATGGCGTGATGATATGTATGTATGTATATATAAATTAAATCAGGTTTTTGTTTACTTATATAAATAATAATAAATAAATACCTGGGACAATTAATTATATGTTAATTAGTTCTCAACCTAGATCTACAGTTAATACCGTATTCATTGATTTGGAAAGGCACATTTTCGCCCTTCTGCTCCACGTAAAAAATTACTTTGCTAACTATAGATAATAAAAGCAGGAGAAATTTATATTGGAAAAGTAGAGGGTACTCACAATGTTAGCAAAGAACGAGTTTTCTTTCAAATCGTCCAATTTGAATTTGTATCGGCGGATCAGTTGATCGGTGTTCAGATCGAAAACCAATAGAGCTGGTCCAGTCACTTGGTTACCTTCACCTGTGAACACAATAAATTATATAATATCTTCCCACAAAAGTATAAAAGCACCTACTTTATGCCAGAGGAATATTTACGTGCCAAGGTAGCGACTATCACAGCGACACACGTCAGGCACATCTTTATATATAAACGTCTTTGAATTTATTCTAAAACCATATAGGGTCAAATTTATGTATTCCTTCACTATCACTCGTGGTGTAATAAAACACTATGATAAAGTACAGACAGCTGGGGATCGATCCTAAAATGTTGGCTTGCAGGTGATTACTGAAACCTCACGACCACCAGGGTTCAATGACAATAAAAATATTGCACTTAATATATAAATGAGTGAAGTAAATATCTAAAATAAAAGTGGGTGTGTGGGTATTACCTATACACCTCTGGTTTCGGGGACCCTTGTGGGTAGGCGTGGGGATATTATTGTTTTATAAATATCTACTGTCACGCAAAGTGAATATCAAAATATACACAATTGTTAACTCTTAAAAACTAAGCAAGGCCTGTAAAATAGGTAACTTATTCTGTGTTTTTTTTTCTTTATTTAATTTAATTAATTTTCTTAATTTCTATTTATGTACAGAGTTACATTGACGCGAGCATATAATTGCTACCTAATGGTTTATACTAGCTGTGCCGCGTGGTCTCACGCCCGTATTTAAGATTTGATTTCATAGATATTTTTTTCTGGATTAAGGCATATTCTACTATGTGTTAACCCAGTTAACCTATTACTGTTACTAAATGGCATCCAATTTTGTTCAGCCGTTCTTGCGTAATTGAGTAACAAACTGTCGCATTTAGTAGGAATTCCAATA
>JACCPG010000498.1:43758-66357 GCA_016069955.1 Drepana arcuata | reverse complement strand
TTCCATATTTATATGCAATAAATTGGCTACGGTAATCGTTTCCCATCAGGTGGGCCGTATGCTTGTTTGCAACGCTTGTATAAAAAAAAAAGTTTTTGTACAAGTACCCACCTATTAAGTATTAACTTAATATTTAATTTCAGGTGGTTCCTTAGTAAAGTACCTTTGTAAAAGTCTCCCCACAATACAGACAGACTGGTCAAAATGGACACTGGCATTTTGTGATGAGCGAGTAGTTCCAGAAGACAGTGAAGATTCTACGTTTGGGACTTACAAGAAAGACTTGATACCAAAGACTATGTTGAAAGAGAGTCAGTTTATCACCATCAAACAGGGAGTTACTGGTAAGCAGTACATAACACATAATTTTTCATGAACAGGCAGTCGGGCAACAGTTTTGCAAAGACAAAGCATTGCAACTGTGCTTTACTAACTTCTATACTCCTGTTATAAATACAGTTATGATAAAGTGGCCACCAATATTGTGCTGAGAATCACTATGTATGCTCTTTAGTCGCTACAGCTGAGCTATATTTATAATAAGAATAGCATTTAATAAAAGTTATAGTTGCAAAGGTTTTTGACAACTAAATTGATTAAAGGATAAGTCAGGTTAATGGTGTTGAATTAAAACTAAAAAATCGTTAAGCAACCTCTTTTTTTACCTCAGCTAAAGAAGCAGCCACAGATTATGTTGCAAAGTTGACACTGGCATTTGGAGGAAATGACTTCAAATTTGATTTGTTGCTTCTTGGAATGGGTCCTGATGGCCACACCTGTTCATTGTTCCCTGGCCATGCCTTGCTGCAAGAAGTTAACCTCAAAGTGGCCCCCATTACTGACTCACCTAAGCCACCACCGGAAAGGATAACTTTGACTTATCCGGTCATCAATAATGCTAAGAATTGTTTGTTTGCCATTGGTGGTGCTGGAAAGGCCGACATGGTAAAAGTGAGTATTGCTCATCATAACTTATTCAACCATGAAGAAAGTCTCAAGCATTCAGGTCCGGATTTAGGGGAGGCCGGGGCCTTAGTCCCGGGGCCTCCACAAAAGTGGGGCCCTAACCATAGAGACTTCGTAAAAAAAACTAATTCAGTCTAGTAATATTTAGGGCCAGGGGCTTCCACTCCTTTGTTGTCATGAGGCCTCCAGACCTCTTAATCTGGCATTGCAAGCATTTGCTAATGCTAGCTAATACTAAGGAACAATCTTCTCTAAACACACAATAAGGAGCATCTTCACTTGTTTTCGCACAAGATATATTTAAAAGGCCAATGTGATGATGAGCCCTTTGCAGTTGTTCAAGAACAACTATACATCTTTTAATTCCATCTCAAGCATACACAGAAGAGCCGTGGTGGCCGAGTGGTTCGAGCAGTTGCCTGCGACGCAAAGGTCGCAAGTTCGAATCCCGACTGTACCAATGAGTTTTTCTAAACTTAAGTACAGTGATTAGTCACACCACGAACTTTACGGTGAAGGAAAACATCGAGAGGAAACCTGCATACGTCTGAGAAGAAATTCAAAGGCGTATGTATGGTCGTGCTTGAGTAACGGCGATGGACTCGCCATCTGTCACGTTGGCACCTAATATACCTCTGGCGGAAAGTGGGTGTGTGGGTATTACCTATACACCTCTGCCACCCCTTCGGGGACCCTTGTGGGAAGGCGTGAGGATATATTATTATTATATTATTATTATAAGCATATACAAGTTTCCTCATAATGCTTTCCTTCACCATAAAGCTTGTGGTGTGTTTAATCAATGTACTTGTGCTCACAAAAATGTTATGGTTCGACCTTGCAATACTACTAAGCGTACGAACTAGCGTTGTAGGTGATTACTCGAACACGGCTTTCAAGAAAAGATTTAATTTGTAATAACTTTTCAGCGAATCTTGAAAGACAATGAGGATTTACCATCGCGGAGGGTTAAGCCAGACAGTGGCGCCCTCATTTGGATTGTCGATGAAGCAGCTGCAATACACTTGTAGATAAAAATAACTACATTGATTTATAGAATAGGATTAATATTATTAATACTTTTTTTTATCATGGATTATTCATTGTAAGCGGGTTTTACTTATATCAGCTTGAATATAAGCTATCTCTACTTCTAATGTGATGCAATTAATCTTAATGGGTTTTGTGGTAACAAAATGGGTTTTAGATGAATATTTAATTGAGAATGGCAGCAAAGGTTAAATAGTGCTGTGCATTAAATAAATAGCAGGATGCATTCCACTCTTTTGACATTAAATAAATACATTTATGTATTGTGATAGATACCTATACTACTTATACACCTCTGCCAACCCCTTCGGGAACCTTTGTGGGAAGGCGTGAGGATATATAATAAGATATTTAGTAATAATGTTGCCAGATCAGGGACCATCTATTTAATTTGTTGAGACTGCTATTATTGTTATTATTTAATAAATATTTGAAAGGGGTTATACACAGTACTTTGATTCAATCCCGTCACTACCCTGTAAAGACTAAGAAAATTCCCAAGGTACAGAAAGAAAGGAAGATTAACTGGTCAAGTGGATTGCCACAACAGCGGGAGCCGAAGAGCCGTGGTGGCCGCGTGCTTAGAGTAGAAGCCTGCGACACAAAGTTCAAATCCCGACTGTAACAATGAGTTTTTATAAGTCACACCAAGAGCTTTACGGTGAAGGAAAATATCGGAGGAAACCTGCATAGGTCTGAGAAGCAATTCAAAGGCGTATGTATAGTCGTGCTTGAGTAACGACAATGGCATTGCCATCTGTCACATTGGCACATACAATATATCTCTGGTGGAAAGTGGGTGTGTGGGTGTATAGACACCTTTGCCTACCCTTTCTGGGACCCTTGTGGGAAGGCGTGAAGATATATACAACAATTGCTTTTGCATTATATTTCGCCTTTAGCCTCGTGTAGACTACTTACCGATGCGACCCCTAAAGTGACCTTCCGCGGGCACCAGGTGCCAATAAAAGTAATAAAACGAGGTAAAGTTCCAATGTGTGTATTTCCCTCATAGTTTAAAATGCCCGCGAGATCATCACAACAGCATTGTTCACATAAAAAACGAGCTCAAGTGTTTGTTACATTACGATTACCTACGACATCTGTCATTCGTGTATCATTTAATTACAAAATGTTCGTCAACTAAATACAAAAACAAATTCGGCGCGCATAGCGAGCCAAACGCTTAACGTTACAATACATTACATACAATACGATATACATAGCACTACGTGAATAATTTTATTATTTAAACAATCGTAACCTATTTATTCCCTCTGCACTTATGAGACAACGGGGCGCGGGCGAACACGATCGGATGCGATTCCCGGGGTTTAAGGAAAAAAATAACTAAAAAAAAGACATCGCCCGCGCCCCAATCATTTACACTATGAATTTATATAGAAAATAAAATAATTTATTCAACATGGTTTTCCATCGAATAGCATTTTATATAATACAACACATGGTGCGCGCAGAAAATTGTTTGAGCCTACAACAGTACTCCCGCCACTTATATATAGAGCCCGACTAGCAGTCAGTCACACACAATACGGCCATTTGTCCGGCACTGTGCGAGTACATACAATAATGCCCGGTACAAAACAACGTTCACACATTGAACAGTTCTATTGTCTGTCGATATATGGCTCTGATTGGTATAAAGATACGAAATGGATACGTGAACATTTACTTATACGTTTGAGAAGTGCGAGTACACTCGTGTAACATCTGTATGTGGATTTGGTCGCGATGAGGATGGGGTGTGTGCACGGAGGCCGGGGCCCAGACTGGAGGCTGGGGCCTAGGCGGGGGCCGGAGCTTAGGCAGGGGGCCGGGGCCGAAGCCTAGGCTGGAGGCCGAGGCCGGGGGCCGAAGGGACAGGCTGGCGCGCGTTGCTATGTACATGTTTCTGACGACTGTATGGACGTGTATCGTCTGAAAAAAAATACAAAGTTACGAATTTCCGAATTTATTCATTTAGAAAAGAGAATTAACTTCAGTGTAAAACAGTGGGCCTTGCGACACTGACTGTACCTAACCTTCACGCCATTCTAAAGGCGGGACTATTTGAAATGGACAACTTTGGTGGTGACAAGCAGGGCTCCAAAATACAATGTTGACATGGGAATATTTATCAAAATTTCATCCTAAATTGGAAATCAATCAATCAACAACTGGAATATATTCAGCACACCATGTTTGTACTGTATATATAATACCATGTTTTTGAAAATAAAATATTATGATTATGAATCGAATCCAGAGACTTAGGTCAAGAGCATGGAAAAAGATGGGATAGTGAACTTAGATGAGGCTCTCAAAAAATCAAAATACTCAACGTAAGCTACACAAGGAACACTTATTGAACGTCACATACTTAATATAAACTAAAGTTACAGTTTCCAAGAAAAATACCTGCCAGGAGGAGAAACGGCGAAACAAACTCCCCGGTTCTCTCTTTTAACATTTGTTCCCTTTTACGTAGGGGTAGAAAAAGATTAAATTGCATATAAAATCCGTCTAAAAGGAGGCCTATGTCGAGGTCTATGATAAATTTGGAGTATATTGAGCATAGAGCAGTGTGATGGGCTAGTAGGCCCCTAGTACATACCAGTGAGGTGCGCTAGTTGGGGGCCCAATAGGACTGCGAGTAGTTGGGCTTGGAGTTGGCCGGCTTGCTGGAGGCACTGCGCCCGCCGCCCGAGCCACTCTCCTGCAACAGCACGCCGTCGCTCAGGGCCTTGTGCGGATGTGGGATACATGTCGCCACGGATATGCATTATGATCTTCAATTACACTTGTGTTTTATACCATACTAGCGGCCCGTCCCGGGCTTCGCACGGTGGACATTTATTTTTTAAACATTTTGGGCACACAATTTTTTTTTCTTGCAATTAAAATAGCTTATATTAATCAGTGATAATGTAGAATTAAAATGGTGGTGAAATTCCTTACAAACATACTTACATACAAATCTTTCCTCTTTATAATATTAGATAGGGTGGCAAGGACGGGAAAGTCAGAAACCGGCGAGCATGTATGAAGAGACTGATGAATGATGACAGCGAAAGAAGTATGTAAGGCTAGAGAGAACTGGCGCTCTATTCTCCCTGCCTACCCCGTTAGGGATTCGGCGTGATGATATATATGTATGTATGTAAATTTATAGACATGTCGGGTTACCAGGAGCGCAGAATTAAACAAAAGCCAAATTAGCGTAGATCACTGGCGATTAATTAACAACCTTAACACTGTATTAATTAACACGATAATAGCATGCGTTAAGGCGGGTAATATTGCGCGAGTACATATACATGCGTAAATGAAAAGGATATATTAATATAATATTAAGCAACAAATTATATGTGTGCATATAATTAAATGTGTATAGAGTTGGATCGTGTAGATTGTAGGTATTGTTTTCTCACTCTGGCATTCCTCAAGGGTCCCCGAAGGGGTAAGGCAGACGTTTAATAACGCCGGTGATATATTTAAATGTCCACCACCTTTACTCAAGCATGACAAACACACGTCTTAATATAATAAGTATAATAATATAATAAGTTCCAATCTCGACTGTACACCAATGAGTTTTTCTGAACTTAAGTGCATACGTTTGAGAAGACAATCAAACACGTATGTATATTCGTGCTTGAGTAACGGCGATGGACTCGCCATCTGTCACGTTGGCACCTATTATATATCTCTAGCAGAGTGTGAGTGTTAGTACTAGACACCTTGCCTTTCGGGGACCTTTGTAAGAAGGCGTGCGTATATATTATGGATAAATTAATTTATCGTCACGCTATCAACGGTTAAAGGTTATATACATTATCAGAGCTGAATATAACCCACAGTCGACACGATCATCACGCATGCGTCCAATAAATACAATATTTTTTGTTCCAGTCCAAATGTCCGAGCAGGCTCACAAACCACAACCAATTTTACAATAATATATCATAACATTAAAGAAATAAGGTCGTAAGCCTGATCGGCACGTGGTACGGGAACTGCGAACACGATACAACTTACCCGCCTATGACTACTGTTCACCCGTGCATCCATCTATAAACGAAAGCAAACGCTAATATACGCCGTCTCGACAACCAAATACGACAACTTAACATGCACAGATACATACTACAAGTATGACACGTGGCACAGGAAATAGGTTTCATTTTACTTATGAATCGATCGATTAACCAGTCAAGAGTACTCGACACCGACGAGCATGTATGAAGAGACCGATGAATGTGGAGGAAGCGAAAGAGCTATGTAGGTCTAGAGAGAACTGGCGCTATCTGCCTACCCCGTTAGGGACTCGGCGCGATGAAATGATATGATATGATTAACCAGTTCGGCTATTATAGATAATACAAAACACGTCAAAATACAGGTCAATTTTCGAATATGATTTTTTTTTATTGTCTCGTAGCGTAACTTTTGCTACTTAATCGAACAAATCAAATCAAATCAACAATATTCAACAATGGCTAGAAGCCTCCAGCCAGGCAACCCTGTGGTCTTTGGTCAGCTTGGGGCTTTACTAGTTCGCGAGTTACGGAGCTGGGATGGACTCCAGACTGACATATACATATCTGTTTGAAGTAAATCCTTTACACCTGTTTTTTTTTTGTTTTGTATTAGCGCGTAGCGTGAGTTCCGGGAACTTTTGCTACTTAACCGGGCAAGGCCAGCCAGGCACTTTAGTGCTGAGCAACACAGCTAAGGGCACCCCCTGTGGGGTACGGACCTCGGCTTAGGGCGTTGCTGGATCGCGAGCAAGGGAGCTGGGCTGGACTGGTCTGTACACCTGTATAAAGCAGGCGTTGATAATGGCGAGAGAACAAAACCTGGCTGTTGTACATGTCCGCCCGCCATGGTATATGTATGTCGTTACATAAATAAACCATAACACAACACCTATTTCTTATAGCAAACAAATTCCATGACAAAGGGAGCGTAGAAACGGGCACGTCGTGTAATGAGGTGTGTGCTATGATGAGTGTTGGAAAACGGACTGACTACCAGAAATTGGGGTGCAATTTCAGTATATAAATTTGACAACGGACGTATGAGTGTGTGAATTATACACTCGTTGCAATGAAAAGACAAAATGGCACTAGAATCGTAATAATTATTTACCTTATTCTCGTATAAAAAACAGCATAAAAGTTAAGCATGTAGAATCCAGATCCGATTTGAATTTTAATGTCATTTTTGGAGTCGGTTGGAAGGAGTTGATGAATGTGGACGAAGCGAAAGAGGTATGTAAGTCTAGAGAGAACTGGCGCTCTATACCCTCTGCCTACCCCGTTAGGGACTTGGCGTGATGATATGTATGTATGTATGTATTTAGGTATTGAGGGTGGTGCATTTGGCTATGGATGCTAGGGTAAACAAGTACCTACTAATAGTAGTGTATGTATGTGGGTATCGAAGGTAGTGTGTGCGTGTGTTTGCGTGTGTGTGCGTGTGTGTGCGGATGTGTGCTTGTGTGTGCGAGTGTGTGCGGATGTGTGCGTGTGTGTGTGTGCGGATGTGTGCGTGCGTGTGTGTGTGCGTGTGGTCACCTGGTGCTGCTGCGGCGGGTGGTGGTGCGGGTGGTGGTGCGGCGGCGCGGGGATGTACAGGTGCGAGGCGGCGCCGAAGGGCGGCGGCGTGCCGCTGTGGAAGGCCGCCTTCTCGTAACTCTGCACACACACACACACACACACATACACCTCAAGAGGTACACTTTATGTTGGCCGGGTGACTGTACATAAGGAACAAACAAACTCTATGACGTCAACATCAGAAAGCAGTCCATTTCGCTCGTGATCTTTCGTCTGTAAGTTGGATGTACCGTTTCTTGTGTTATAAGGGCAATATCTTTGCCAACCTCATACGGTAACAATTTTAATAGTCTACTAGGGGAGAACGAGACATCTCAAATGGATTTATAATAAAAAAATTAATTACATAGGTACTTATTGTTGCTATCATAGCTAGCTTCTTACTAATACGATAAATGTGCAAGTACTTATTTATTTATTTAATATTTTTGCAACAGTTTACAATACACCTGGATGGGCGTAGCAACACAATAATTATTTTATTCCTTAAAATTATACATACTTGAAACAATAAAATTTACTTAAAATTATCATTTTAAATTTTAAATGTATTGAGATAAAGGCTAGTTACAATATATACATATGTTGCTATGTCACGCAAGAACTACTGAACGGAATTTGATTAAATTTGGCACAGAGATAGATTATATTGGCCGTATTGGTGGGATCAGATTTAACGGAGGCAAAACAAATGTGATACTCACATTGACCTTGTTGAGCGCGACGTGCGTCTTGGCGTATATGTTGTTGGTGAGATCAGCCGTGGCGGCCGCGCCGCTCTTGGTCGCGTTGCCCGTGTACGGCCCGCCTGAGGCACACAAACACGCACCTACACTCCCGAGCCTGGCCCACTAGCTCACTAGCTCACTAGCTCACTAGCTCACTAGCTCACTAGCCAACTGTGCTACACATGACCTGCTTATTAATGTGTACCGACCTGTTCCTTGTGAATGTGTACGAACCTGTTCCTTGTGAACGTTAAACATTAGTGTGTGTGTGTGTGTGTGTGTGCGTGCATACCAGGCTTGTAGGAGTCCTGCGCGTCGTAGGGCGGCTGCTGCTGCGCGTAGCTGGACACCTTGGCGCCCGCCGCGGCCACGGAGCCCACGCCGCCCACGCCGCCCACGCCGCCCACGCCCGAGCCGCCGCCGTACTGCGCAAGTATACCTGTACACGCCCGCCCTGGCCTAGGGCGGCGCTGGGCGCCCTGGGCGGGGCATGCTCACCGTGGGGTACACGCCGTACTGGTACGAGGTGGGCGGCGGCTGGTACGCGAAGTACGCGTAGCCCGGGGGCAGCGCCGCCGTCGGCACCTGCACACACACGCGAGCTCCACCTCACTCCCACGCACTCCACCTCACCCCACCTCACCCCACCTCACCCCACCGAGCTCTACCTCACTCTACCTCACACGAGACGACTGATGCTACAGGCAAGCACACGGGCAAAAGATCACTTCTTATCGGTACCATATATACTTTCTAATCAAAATTAGAACCGAAACAAAATTATATTGCTATTACAAACAGTCACAATTCAAATGTAAGTAATTATAAATAGATAAATAACGTGAGCCTTGATAAAATCGGTGTTAATAAGTTACAACTCGCCATCTGTCTTTACAAAGTGTATGTATACGAGGTGTGATCATACAGCTGAAGAAAGGCATGTAACGTTGGTTTGGACACACAGAAAGGATGAGTGAAGAAAGATTGACGAAACAGATATACAAAGCAAAAGTGTGTGCAAGAAGAGGCAGAGGAAGGCCACGTTCCAACTACCTGGATCAAATAGATCGGACAGTAAAGGAATGGAAATCAAGAGTAGGTACTCGAAACCGTCAAGAATATATCAAGTATATTGGTGAATGTGTATACCCGCGGCTTCGCCAGCGTGGAGTTCGAAAAAATAGCCTGCTAGCAACATACAAACTTAGGCCTTTATAATATTAAAACAACAAATTATTTGGAATTTTTGTAATGACAGTTGAGTTTTCAAACATGTGTCAATATAAAATGTAATTTAAACCTAAAGCACTAAGGAATCTTGATATCAATTGATGCAAATATGAATTACTACTAATATTATTATTAGTACAAAATTAATTCCTGTAAGAACTTTATTTTCGGGATAAAAAGTAGCCTATGTTCTATTCCTAGATATAAGTCATCACGATTTCAACTTTCAGCCAAATCGGTTCAGCCGTTTTGCCGTGAAAGAACCGCAAACATCCGAACTCTCACATTTATAATATTTGTAAGACGTGTGTACGTGTGTGTGTGTGCGTGCGTGTGCGTGTGCGTGTGTGTGTGTGTGTGTGCGTGTGTGCACCTGCTGCGGCGAGGCGGCGTCAGTGCGTCCAAACCTCTCGCCGGCGCCGAGCCCGAAGGCGCCGTCCCGGCCGCCGTAGCCCACCTCGTAGTATCCGCCCTGTACACACAAACACGATCCAGCCGACTGGCGAACACTCCTGTGACTCTTATTGTATACATTTGATTTTATAGTCTGCAGTAAGTTCCTTTCGATGACAATTTTTATTATTATTATTATATCTCGAATTAAAAATATAAACAAATACATACGACATGTCTGTCCTGGAAGCTATTGAATTGAAATATGCAACACCAAATATGCCGACGCCATATACCAAACAGATCGTCTGTTAACTTAAAACAAGTGTGGAACTAATACACTAGTATCCACGTACCATGTGATGCATAGTGCCGCGCATCAGTTGCGCCTCGTCGTAGGCGTACTGGCCCGAGCCCTGCGCGCCGTACAGCGCGCCGGCGTAGCCCGCGCCCACGCCCCCCACACCCCCGACGCCCCCCACACCCCCTACTCCCCCCACACCCCCCACGCCGCCCACGCTGGCCGCGGCCGCAGCGCTGCCCGCGACCGTCGACACGTGCCCGGCTGGAGACAATGACACCACTATCACCTGCCACTACCTAATTTTCTTACAAAAGTAATAAAAGATCTACAAAGAATCTAAGAGCTACGAATGTGCAGCGAGATAGCTTAGTCAAATTTGAGTTCCGTAGCATCAAAATGCGGGTAATACGACTCACCCGTCGTTGTGGCAGCTTTGGCAGTGGACGTCTGTGACGTTGACGTGCTCGTTAGGCAATTACTTGACGTTACCGAGTTGTCGTACTGCGGACAAATAACAAACAACTATATTAAAACGGGATAATTTCAGACTAAGCGAGTCCTTGAGCAGCTTGGCGTGGTGCTATGTATGTATGTGTGCAGTATGTGCAGCGTGTGCAGTGTGTGTGTACCCGCGCGTCCCTGTGCAGCTTGGCGTGGTTCTGTATGTATGTGTGCAGCGTGTGCAGTGTGTGCGGACAGCGTGTGCGTTTACCTGTGCGTCCTTGTGTAGCTTGGCGTGGTGCGGCGGCGAGGGCTGGTAGGGCGCGGGCTGGTAGGGCGCCGCCGTGTACAGCGCGCTGCCGCCGTACGCTGCGCCGCTCGCAGACGTGTTCTGGAAACACACACCGTACTCACACCCGAGCCCGACAGATGGCGCTGTACACACGCGCGAAGCTTCCAGGACCAATAGATGGCGCTTTTTCTTATTTTTATTAATTTATAATGATGAACATTGAAAGCGTTGAATACAACGCTGAACCATAATTTCCAATCAATCGATCACTCTTTCAGATCTGAAAGACAGCTTTGCATAGGTTTCACGTCGATACATCAGAGGAAGTATTTTGTAGATTTTATTCGACAGTGAAAGAACCACGCTAGTTACTAGAACGGAACACGCGAAAATAAACTGTATCTTCTTGAGATAAACTTTACTCCAGGTTCCCATCATCAAATTCCGTAACGACCTCTTAACAATATTTTTTTTTTATACAACAAGAGTGGCAAACAAGCATACGGGCCACCAAATGGGAAACGGTTACCGTAGCCTATTTTCACTCACGATATCTAAGTATCACTTGCGCGTAGCCACTCTGTGTTCGGAGAGTTATACTGTGTTGGCAACATAATAGGTCTAATGCCTCGGTTGCCAACACAATATAACAATCCTTCCCCTCCCCAAGGAGCTCATTACTGGAAACCTTATTCACCACGTAGGGACACAACACAAAAAAAAAAAAATATTTGGCTACGGACTTGTATAAGGTGGAGGTCCTGCCCCATCGGGCAGCTCCAAATTCGAACGGAGAGTCCGTCATGCCCTACCTCTCTTAAAGTAAATGTTCGGTTTGATAACACTGATTATCACATTAAAAGAGGGGTGGTCGTGTTACCTGCGTGCCGACTTGGTACGAGTTGATCATGGGCTGGTACTGCGTGAGCGTGACGCTGGAGGGGTACTGCGAGGCCGACATGGACGCGCCCGTCAGCGACGCGTTCGTGGAGTTCACCTGCCGCAGGGACAACACTCATACACCACTCGCACTAAGTATACTATACTACACACCTCATCATTGCAACAATGCACGAAAGGTATTGAGGTACAGTCAACGTCAAATGAGTGTTATCATTTCAAAATAAGTAAACTAACGATTAGGTACAGTCGAAGTCAAAATAGATAAACATTAGAAATTACATTGACAAAAGGTGTAGGTACAGTCGAAGACAAAATAGATAAACATTAGAAATTATATTTCCAAAAGGTGTAGGTACAGTCGAAGACAAAATAGGTTAACATTTAATACTATCACATGTACAGTCAAGGTTAAATATGTTGTAACATCTGAAATTGACAAATATATTTGCGCATTGAGGACTTTGACATCAAGGTGACTTCTAGATGATAGAGTACCTACACCCGTCTACGAGGTCGAAATTCTTTCCACGCGGTAACCGCTTACAAGCTAGCACCTTGGTGGTATTATATATACCTGTGGCGCATAGACGTTGGCGTAGGGCGGGTGGTGCGACACGCTGTGATGCGCGTACACGTTCTGCTGGGCCACTGTCTGCGGACACACGGACGGACATATTATACAAATACCAGTCTTAACATCTCACTCATACTAAATAACACTCAGGGTTATTTAATTGCACTTTAGAGATAAAAAAGGAAACTCCACCTTTACTAAATAACATCGATATTTAAGACACGAATCATGATAATATTAATTAATTGAATATTCCAAACATTCTATCCTGGTGTTAATAATTTAATTATCTTTTCAAGAGTTAGCTAAAGTATTGCTATTATTAACGTAAACTAATTTAAAAAAAGTCATTATAATACACCAGATTATTTAATTGATATCAATGGCCGGCAACCAATTGCTCCTCTTGTAGAGAATTTATACGTAAATTTAATATTTTTCCACGCAACTAATGTTAAAAAGGAAACCGGGGAGTTTGTTCCGCCGTTTCTTCTCCCAACAGGTTACTTTACTTTTAATATACGGCGGTAACTGAAGTTTTCTATCTAGTATGTGACGTTGAATAGGTGTTCCTTGTGTATTTTTAGCTATGTCCAATGTGTGTGTGTGTGTGTGTGTGTGTGTGTGTGTGTGTGTGTGTGTGTGTGTGTGTGTGTGTACCTGTGCGTGCTTGGCGCGCGGCAGCGGCGCGGCGGGCGCGTCGGCCACGGCCAGCTGCTTCATGGAGGCCGACAGCTGCTTCTCCAGCGACGCTGCACACACAAGGACATACACTCTCCACTCGTGCTCTACGACCCCTGAGCCCGAGGCACTGAGCACTGAGCCCTTTGGACTTTTGTAATATATGTATTTTTGGCCAAGCAATATTGATATCCTCTCTTATAGTTTTTATGGCACCTAATATATCTCTGGCGGAAAGTGGGTGTGTGGGTATTACCTATACATCTCTGCCTACCCCTTCGGGGAACCTTGAGGGAAGGCGTGAGGATATATAATAGTTTTTTATGTTTGAATTCACTGTATTTTTCGTGATTTCAACAAGATCTAGTCAAGGACGCGACAGCTTAGCGGCTTCATCGCACTTGATTCAACGACGCGCTAGTGTTACCACTGGTGTTACGAGGGTCTATATAAGAAGGTATCTGCTCGCCACCCCGGTAGGCAAATGTTCGTTTGCACCATTAAAAAAAAAATTTCGATCAGATTAGGATCAAAGGCCCAGTGTCGGTGTCCCGATAGAGTAATAAAAAATGTCACTTGTAGCGTTGCTGCCGGCCGCGTCAGTGACCGGGGGCGCCGCCGCCGGCGCGGGCTCCACGGCCGCCACCGCCAGCACTTCGGGCTCGCGCAGCTGCGAACACGACCTGGGGTTACACCTGGCCCGGGGCCCACTAACTACTAGGAGATATTGCCTCCCTGTGTGAGTCCTACCGCATGTATAACCATTTATTCGCGGCGGTACCTACGCCTACCTACTACTGCCTCTCCTCTCTCCATCGACAGTGACATCCACGAAGACTCGTCTCACTATTCTTCCCTTTGGTTAGAGTGATATTAGTTCCCCATAGTGTGCAACATTCTACTAATGTGAGTATTATCGGTACACACTGATTACCTATGAGTGCACACGCACACTACAATTAATACACTCGGGTCATACTCCCCGCATCCTGCGACCCTCTCGACTAGAAATTGGTGGGGCGCGTCTTGGTGGATGGCACTATCTATACCTTGAAAGCGATCTAGTTGTCGCACTGCACGGTTGCAGAGAAAATACCTTCCGCGAACGATCCGGTTGCGGAATGAACTCCCAGTTAAAGAGTAGGGACTAAAAATGCCCGCGCTAACCGCGATTGATATTTTTATGATGATAAACTATTATCACACATTAAATCCTGGATATGCAATAAACTGATGTTTTTGTAATTGCTAAATTCAATAAGCATTTCAAGTTTTTAATGTTATAGCCGGCGCGCACACAACAAAAGAGTATGTGTATCGCTTATATTAATCCGAGACAGTGGACTACGAGGCACGATGTTGCCGCACGAGTTAGGTAGTAGTAACCTATATTTTGTTTATATTATTTTTAAATACTGTGTTTTTACTAATGTTAATAAGAATATTGTTACTAACAAAATATAGATAAATATTTGAAAATGTATAGGTAATAATAATAATATAAGTATTGCGATGCCTCCTCCAATGTGTGTGTGTGTGTGTGTGCGGTGCGTGTACCATGGGTGTGGGCGTGGCGTAGGGCGCGGCGGGCGGCTCGGGCGCGGGCTCGGCCAGCGCGGCGGGCGCGGCCTCCAGCGGCGGCGCCAAGGCCTGCGACACGACACGACAACACCACGTTACTACATACTACACGTACACATGCACATACGCCCGACACTATGCCGCCACAGGCATATCGCACAGAGAGAGTACAGCGCCGACCCTTTCGAGGCTGATGACCTCTGTCGATTCTCCTCTCCTCTCCTCTGTTTATTTTATAAGGCTTACTAACTAGTATACATACAAACTCTTTTTCGTACAGACATTAAACTAACAATTGTAATTGTATGTAACTAAATTATAAGTTAGCACAACATTTTTAAATAAGTTTCACAATACATTTACTATTATTACACGTTCGTATAAATCGGATCGGATAAATCGATTATTTTCGTAGACGACCTATACCGAACATCCTTGAAATCGCAACGTGGGCACGATGTTCTTAACACATGCAATTTTGACAATGCTTCCATATATCAAATTCTGGGTAATAAATCAATATACAGTAAAAACCAATGAATAAAGATAAAGTATCCCTCACGGGCTAAGCAGAGTCTTACTCTACGTCGTTAGTTCTCTCGAGACTTACAGACTTACTCTCGCTTCCTTCGCACATTCATCAGTCCTTTATACATGCTCACAACATATTTAAATTACATAAATCCCCAGTAAATGAGATATCCAGCGTACCTTGGTGTCGTGCAGAGTATCAGGCTCGAGTGCGCCAAACTGCACGTCCAGGAACATGGCGCCCGCAGCCTCCGCGCCACCAGGCATCTCCACCGCGGATGAAGGGATCTACACACACATACCATACTGCACACACTGTAACATGGCCCGGCATCTCCACCGCGGATGAAGGGATCTACACACACATACCATACTGCACACACTGTAACATGGCCCGGCATCTCCACCGCGGATTTAGGGATCTACACACACATACCATACTGCACACACTGTAACATGGCCCGGCTTCGCCACCGTGGATGACGGGATCTACACACACATACCATACTGCACACACTGTAACATGGCCCGGCTTCGCCACCGTGGATGACGGGATCTACACACACATACCATACTGCACACACTGTAACATGGCCCGGCTTCGCCACCGTGGATGACGGGATCTACACACACATACCATACTGCACACTGTAACATGGCCCGGCATCTCCACCGCGGATGAAGGGACCTACACACACATACCATACTGCACACACTGTAACATGGCCCGGCATCTCCACCGCGGATGAAGGGATTCGCGCCACACATACCATACCGTACCACCACCCGTAACATGGCCCGGCATCTCCAATCGCGGACAGTGGATTCACACACACATACTCATACTGCACACACTGTAATACGGTTCGGCATCTCCAATCATGTGATGAAGGGATCTACAATAATACACCATACCGTACACGCGCCCATCTCCAATTGCGGATGAAGGGATCTACACACACATACCATACTGCACATACCGTAACATGGCTCCGGCATCTCCACCGCGGATGAAGGGATCTACACACACATACCATACTGCACACACTGTAACATGGCCCGGCATCTCCACCGCGGATGAAGGGATCTACACACACATACCATACTGCACACACTGTAACATGGCCCGGCTTCGCCACCGTGGATGACGGGATCTACACACACATACCATACTGCACACACTGTAACATGGCCCGGCTTCGCCACCGTGGATGACGGGATCTACACACACATACCATACTGCACACACTGTAACATGGCCCGGCTTCGCCACCGTGGATGACGGGATCTACACACACATACCATACTGCACACACTGTATCGATGGCCCGGCTTCGCCACCGTGTGGATGACGGATCTACACACATACCATACCGTACCAGCACGGCATCGCCACCGTGGATGACGGGATCTACACACATACCATACCGCACAATAATTGTAACATGGCCCGGCATCGCCACCGCGGACGGGATTCATAATACCAATACGCTCATACTGCACACACTGTAACATGGCCCGGCATCGCCACCGTGGATGACGGGATCTACACACACATACCATACTGCACACACTGTAACATGGCCCGGCATCGCCACCGCGGATGACGGGATCTACACACACATACCATACTGCACACACTGTAACATGGCCCGGCATCGCCACCGCGGATGACGGGATCTACACACACACACCATACTGCACACACTGTAACACGGCCCGGCATCGCCACCGCGACATTGATCTACACACACATACCATACTGCACACACTGTAACATGGCCCGGCATCGCCACCGCGGATGACGGGATCTACACACACATACCATACTGCACACACTGTAACATGGCCCGGCATCGCCACCGCGGATGACGGGATCTACACATACGCTTACCTTAGAAGGCGGCGGTACCCGAGCCCGTTGCGGTTTCCTTTGGGTCGTCGTATCTGTGGGCGCGTACACGCCATAGCCCGCCGTGTACACACCTGCAGACACCAAGAACGCTGAATTAATCAACATGTCTATCAAGGCCATTTTCGCGTGCTAAGGCCTATGCCTACCTCACGGTTAACTTGTGAAGGGACATTCCGTTGACCAAGTCAAAATACTTTGAATTCAAGTCCAAGTTATTACTTATACGGTGAGGGACTCTGGGTGATGATTTGTGTGTATATGAGTATTTAATTTAAAGTATAAACTGAATTTTTTTACTGATAATGCTCAATGCAAGGGTATCTAACTTCGAGATACCATCGGGACAGGCCGTCCTCTTTGGTCAGAGCCCCTCCCCTGTGGTCAGAGCCCCTCCCCTGCGCCCATGTCTCCCCCCCGAGGCCATGGTCCCTCCCCTTGGGGACAGCCCCCTGAGGCCATGTCATGTACGTACTGTTGTCGTGCCGCTGCGACTGCTGCGTGAGCTGCGAGAGGTACTGCGACTGCGCCGCGCTGAGGCTGCCCGACATGCCCATGGGCTGCAACACAACACATACAGTTCCCACCTGTCATTACACTTTACACTTGGGGAGGGTGTTTATTCTTCTTTCACGCAAAAACTACTGAACGGAATCGAATGAAATTTGGCACCAAAAGATAAATAACACTATCTACCACTACGCGGGGCACTACACATATACGCTAATGTATACACACACATACACACGACTTTTTATTTCACACACAAATAGTGTATGCATACACATATAAATACACATCGAACCCAAAGCTTTGCATTGAGCTTTGAAGGGTTTCTCCAGAAGGTTTAACCTGAGATAAATTTGGTGAAATAAATGTATTGACTTTGTATTGAATATCCTGTCTTAATCCAGCTAATAATCTATCTGTGTGCCAAATTTACTCTAATACTGTTAAGTCATCCCGGCGTGATTGAGTAACAAACATTCTCACTTTCGCATTTATATGTAGTAGTGATATTCTTACTGTTTTCATCGGGAGATGTATTAAGATGTTCTATTTGACTGGTGGCGAGTCTGTTGCAATCTCTCAGGCCCTATTGTGTATAATGTATGCTACGGAGAATAGACCCGCTTATTCAAATCTTTCATATATATTAGGTAGGCAGACCTGGTGGTGGTGCGGAGCGAGGTAGGCATCGGGCGGCGCGGGCGCAGCGTCAGGCGGCGCGGCAGCCGGCGCCTGCAACACACCACGCTTGCACTACCTCTCACTACCGCACACTACCATTTTCTACTCTTTACTACCCCTACACGACTACAGCGCTCGCCACTACAAGGCGCTGGACGGTAATACAACTACTCTTCCAATTTTGTATTTTACTGGTATGTTATAATACATCAGTAATTATTAGTACAGTAACACATAAAAATAAACCCTGAAATGGTGGAGTACCTAAGAGTGATTTTTGGTTGGAAGAAGTCACTACCTAACTCTAAAGAAGAATCAAAAAATGTTTCCAGGGTCGGTACCAAGCTTGTTACACAAATGATTTTACAATCGTCCAACGGCTATGGTAACCGCTTTACCATGAGGCGGGTCCCAGGCTTGTCTGATAACTTTGTGATATCAAAAACACTGGCAGAGACAAATATAGTCGCCAAAAAGACTTATAAAGTTTTCTTAAATAAAAAAAATGCAATTATCCCTTTCGCACTCGTAACATAATGATATCAATCGCCGTTCGTTAGTGTAGAAAAAACTCCAGAAAGGCACGACCGATTTTGATTAAATTTCCATGGATCCATAGATCGTATAAATTCACAATTGAGACCGATAGTTAGCGCTGCAATCGTGTTGGATTATATACAATTCAGTACAATATACATACATCGATGAGCGTGTGATGGTTGTTGTGGTAGGTGTAGGTGGGGATGTGGTCTGCCGGCCCGTTGGGCTCGCCTGGTTCCGTCCACTCCTCCTGCGCAACGGTACACAACCAAATTTGAACCTTATTGCTAAACACATAGGTGCGATAATAACTAAACACATCTAGTGTATAGTCAGATGCCATAAAACAAGCAGCTTCAAATATAACAAAATGACAATATTATTTAAAGGGTTAAAAAGTTCACTCCGAAAGAAGTTTTTACATATGCATCATATATACATGATTACAATATAAACATTGACAAGTTTCCTCTTTACAATATACATACATACATATCATCACGCTAAGTCCCTAACGGGGTAGGCAGAGCGTATAGAGCCAGTTTCTAGACTGACATATCTCTTTCGCTTCGTCCACATTCATCTCTCCATACATGGTCGTCGGTTTCGAGTACTCTTGACGTTCCCGTCCTTGAGCGTCCGCACGATTTGATCTAGGTAGTTGGAAGCCTTCCTCTGCCTCTTCTTGCACACATATACAAAATACACACCGTGGCATTGTTCTGCTTGGCGGGGTCCGCCTCGGGCGAGGCCTGTGCGTTGGCGCTCGGCGTGAACACCTGCCGACAACAGCGCACATTGTAGCTCACGCTCGCTACTCCACACCCGGCTTTGATTGATCCTGACACCTATACTGTACACTAGGCGTGCTTGACAAACGGCGACGGAAGCGCCATCTTGCGGCACCTTAACGAATCTCCGGAGAGAACGTGTTACCTACGCCTACACATTAGGGGATCCTTGTCAGTCGCGATAACATAAATATACTCGATTTGGGAATAATTTGAAATCAAAATAAAATTTTGTTTGTAACGAATGGGTACCCTTACTTCGGCTTCCAAAAATAAAACTTGTCAGGAGAAGAAACGGTGTGACAAACTTTTAACATTGGTTCTCTTATTTACACAGTATAAAAATTGAGTTTGTTTGATTAAACGAGCTAATCTCGGCAATTACTAATCCGATTGTATTTTTTTTCATTAGATAGCCCGTTTAGCGTGGAATGCAAACGGTTATAAAACATTCGTCACAAAAATTTTGCAATAACGGGGTAAATTAGTTTTATTCAATAACAAATATATTTTACTCGGGTAGAAGCACAGGGCACACAGTTGTTTGCAAAGGTAGCAATTTCATTTATGTTAGTATATACTTAATCTTTTTATATATATAAATCAATCGCCGTTCGTTAGACTCGCAAAAACTGGAGGAGGAGAAGACCAAATTTAATGTGTGTATTTGCATGTATTCCTGGATGGTTTTAATTGACAATTGGTAACCCGAAAGGCGATGTTGCCATCGTGTTTTAACTTTCACACCGAAGCGAAGCTGAACGGAAGAAAATAAAATCAAAAATCTATAAGGGACACAGGAAACACTTCTTGAACGTCGCATAATAAATATAAAACTACAGCTACCACCGTTTATAAGAAAATACTTTAAAGAAGATGAAACGGCGAAACAAACTACCCGGTTTTCTATTTTTAAAAGTGCTTCCCTTTATTATTAGATAATTACTTTCTTTGGATGCACTCTGTGTCTGGAATAATAAATTAAGATCGCGGTGAAGGATTTTTTGCCCACCGATATGAAGCAGTTACCGTATCCTATTTAAGCTCACGTTACCGAAGCATCACTTGCGCATTGCCACTCTGTATTCGGAGAGTTATACTGTATTGGCAGCATAATGGGACTAATCCTGCTGCTGTCAACACTTTACAAAAATCCTACCCCACCCAAAAGTGCTCATTCTAGGATACAAGAATGCAGTATAAGATCAACCAAAGCTGGATTATATGGTAAGTGTATTTGAATAATGCTTGCGTGCAGTGGCCTCAATCAGTTAATGATGCGGTGTGACTGATGGTAAATTTTCTTACTTCTCTCTACAACAAAAGATATAGGGACAGGTAGAATTTGTATTCACTTATATCTTCACGCCTCCCCAAGGGTCAGAGGTCTATAGGGACCCACAAACACACCCACTTCCCGCCAGAGATATATTTTAGGTGCCAACTTCACAGATGACTAGCCTTCACCTTCGCTGTTACTCAAGCACGACTATACATACTACTTTGAGTTTCTTTTCAAACGTATGCAGGTTATTTTTCGATGTTTTCCTTCATGGTAAAGCTTGTGGTGTGACTAATCATTATACTAGAGTTTGGCAAAACTTTGTGGTACATGAGTATTTGTTTCGTAGTCTATAACGTCCTATGTATCCTGTTAATATTATCAATGCTAGTTTGCTAGGATTCCTGCAGCTCATTCAATCACGACAGAGCGGCTGGACGGACAGATGATAGGATAGATGAAGGATAGGATAGATAGATTACCACAGGATTTATTATTATTAAGAGCCGTGGTGGCCGAGTGGTTCGAGCAGTTGCCTGCGACGCAAAGGTCGCAAGTTCGAATCCCGACTGTACCAATGAGTTTTTCTGAATTTAAGTACAGTGATTAGTCACACCACGAGCTTTACGGTGAAGGAAAACATCGAGAGGAAACCTGCATACGTCTGAGAAGAAATTCAAAGGCGTATGCATAGTCGTGCTTGAGCAACGGCGATGGACTCGCCATCTGTCACGTTGGCACCTAATATACCTCTGGCGGAAAGTGGGTGTGTGGGTATTACCTACACACCTCTGCCTACCTCTTCGGGGACCCTTGTGGGAAGGCGTGAGTATATATTATTATATTATTATTACCACAGGATTCTCAGAAGTCTAGAGAGAACTGGCGCTCTATACTCTCTGCCTACCCCGTTAGGGACTTGGCGTGATGATATGTATGTATGATTCTCAGAAAATATATAATTGAAATTAACATACAATAGGGCTTGCGTTTTTAATAAACGAAATATCTTGGGACCTATTAGTATATATAACGACACGCCTACAAGGGTCCACGAAGGGGTACGCAGAGGTGTATAGGTAATAGCCCACATACCCACTCATAATAATATTAGAAAATATATGACAGCCTTAACGGCAAAAAATTCAAGACTAAGGTACAAATACTCATGTTCATCATATAGATATCTGCCCTCGTACCTAAGCCAAGACCTTTGACTACTAGACTAACCAACCATCTAAATATATGTTAAATTAACTTTGTTAAAATGTTGGTGAAAAGCTTGCTTTGTTATTGTATGAGGTAAGTAACGAGTGGAGACGAAGTATTACCTTAGTGTCAGACAGAGATCCAGACCACTCCTCGTTGTCCCAGTCCTCTGTGGTGGGGAAGGAGTCGCCCACGTTGCCTGCAAAAGGTACACGCGTTCAAAAGGGTGTGTTGGTGTGTGTTTGTGTGTGTAGGGGTGAGCGTGTGCCAGTGTATGCATATGTGTAGGTGTAGGCGCACACCCACCAGTGCATGAGTTTGTGTATGGGGGTGAACGTGTGTGTGGTGGTGTGTGAGTGTGTGGGTGGTGGGGTGCGTG
>JACCPG010000498.1:0-42758 GCA_016069955.1 Drepana arcuata | reverse complement strand
GTGGTGGGGTGCGTGTGTGTGGTGCGGTGTGTGTGTGGGGGGCTGTGCACGTGTGGTGGGGTGTGTGCGCGTGTGTGGTGGGGTGTGTGGTGTGTGGTGCGGTGTGTGTGTGGGGCTGTGCAACGTGCGGTGTGTGTGTGGGGGGCTGTGCACGTGTGGTGGGGTGTGTGCGTGTGTGTGGTGGGGTGTGTGCGTGTGTGTGGTGCGGTGTGTGTGTGGGGGGCTGTGCACGTGTGGTGGGGAGCTGTGCACGTGTGGTGGGGAGCTGTGCACGTGTGGTGGGGTGTGTGCGTGTGTGTGGTGGGGTGCGTGTGTGTGGTGCGGTGTGTATGTGGGGGGCTGTGCACGTGTGGGGGGCTGTGCACGTGTGGTGGGGTGTGTGCGCGTGTGTGTTGGGGTGTGTGCGTGTGTGGTGCGGTGTGTGTGTGGGGGGCTGTGCACGTGTGGTGGTGTGTGCGTGTGTGTGGTGGTGTGCGCGTGTGTGTGGTGGTGTGTGCGTGTGTGTGGTGGTGTGCGCGTGTGGTGGGGGGCTGTGTGCGTGTGTGTCGTACCAGTGTGCGTGTCGTGCCAGTCGTGCGGCGCGCTCCGTCCGCGGGCGCGAGGCGGGCGGCGCGCGCCCCGCAGCAGCCGCGCGCCGCGCCCCCGCCCGCGCCCCGCGCCGCCCTCGCCGCGCCCGGCGCCCTCGCGCCCTGCACACACACACACACACACAACTACAGTATAGCCTCACTAGCCTCTTATACACGACCGGCTACCGCTCTCTCGCGCACGTACGTGTATTACATAAAAAGCTCGAAGGACCGGCTCTGAACCGGCTACGTCCCGAGCCGTTCTCACGCTGATACACCCGACGTGCTCGAACGATCTACTAGGCCCGAGCCGTCGGTCCGCTCTCAAATACATATATAAAAAGCGGGCTGGAAGGACCAGTTTGGAGAATGTATAAAAACTGTACAAGAAAAGGTAGCGCCGGCAGCGACGAGAAATGCTCTTTGCAGAGCGCGCGAGTGTGGTGAGCGCCCCCGGTATCCGGTGGGCGCTTACCGCGACTGAGGCTAAGCTAGGCTAAGGCAAGCAGCTCACGTATGCGGGGCTGGTCGCGCGCGCGCGGAGGCTCGAGGTCCCCGTTGCCGGCGGCGGGGGGCTTCTTCTTCTTTTTTTCACTGGTTTGCCACTCGCCCTGAAACATGAGGCGAAACGTATTACATCACTTCGAAACTTATCGATGAGATTTTATCTCACGATCTTATCTCTCGGGAACTTGCGCTCTACTGCCTTCGCATACCCCGTTGCGAACTCTGTGTACCTACTGCAGTATCACCTTATCATAAATATAAAAGAACATAATATAAAGTCAACTTTTAATATTCTTAATAGATAGGTGAAAGATGTCTACACCTTCTCTAGGCTTCCGCAAATGGAATTATATTCCGAGCAAATTCGTGTTAATGGCGAGTTTTTACCTACATTTGTTTTACTAAAGGGTATGTGAAATAATTTTTGTACTGTGCGACGGGGGAGCTTCCTTGGTACTGAAATTAGTATTTTAGAGAGAATGTTGCTGCAGTCGACTTCATTGTTGACTACTTTATGCAGAAATACTAGATCGTGAAGTAATCTACGGTTGCGGAGAGAATGCAATTTGAAAAAAGACAGTCGTTGATCGTAAGTGTTCATCAAAGTGTATTGTTAACCATACAATACCACAGCATAAATACATCTCTAACGTTTTCAATAACATATATCTTCTTGCCGTTAGTTATTACTAGCCGCGGAGTGGTTCTGGTAGCCTGATGCACAATGATTGCAAGTTGGAATTCTGACTGTACCAATGAGTTTTTTGAGCTAAGTAAAGCGATTAGTCACACAACAAGCTTTGCGGTGAAGGAAAACATCGAGAGAAAGAGTTCAGAAAAACCATTGGTACGAAGTATCACCTGCGCGTTGCTACTCTGTTCGGAGAGTTATAGTGTGTTGGCAGCATAATGGGTTTAATCCCTCTGCTACCAACACAATGTAACAACCTCCCCCTCCCCAAGGAGCTCATTACTGGAAACTTATTCACCGCGTAGGAACACAACACAATAAATTGTGTTATTTGGCTACGGCCTTCTATAAGGTGGAGGTCCTGCCCCAGTCGGGCAGATACAAATTCGAACGGGAAACCCGTTATGCCCTACCTCTCTTAAAACTAACCTAACTTTTTAAAGATAATAATAATAATATTTATTGCGGTAAAAGAAAACATAAAATCTT
Source organism: Drepana arcuata (assembly GCA_016069955.1). NCBI lineage: Eukaryota > Metazoa > Arthropoda > Insecta > Lepidoptera > Drepanidae > Drepana > Drepana arcuata. Next base: position 40,502 of record JACCPG010000498.1, on the reverse strand, counting down.
AATTAGTGGCCAGAGCCTCCATTTAAGCAAATAATGCCAGTGTTAGGAGACCCTACTCTTCACAATAATAGAAAAATATTTAATTACTTATGAGTTTATAGTAAAATGTTTTTAATAAAGATATTTGACATATATTCCTTTAATGATAATCGTTACAAAACATAAAGTTGCAAGGTGTTGTGGCCAGTACGGGTCCAATGTTAGCAACAATGGCCAACAGGCAATAGGCAATAGGCACCTGTATCCGCTGGGTCTCCTCCAGCAGCAGGTTGCAGGCCACCTGCATGTCGTTGTCGGAGTCGTGCAGCGCCGAGCACACCTCCTCCTCCGTGCGGCGCGTCATGTCCATCAGCTCCAGCACCTGGACAACGGCACATCACTCGTTTATTTACCAGCTGTGCTGACTTCGTCTGCTTTGAATTTAATAAAAGCTATTGGTCAGTTTCTAAATTAAAAGTATTTTAAGTTACTCCTTTTTACAGCAGCTATCTACCAGTGAAAGTCCCGTTAAAATCGGTCCAGCCGTTTCAGAGATTACCCAAAACAAACAAACAGACAGACAACAAATTTTAAAATTGTTTTATGTAGATACATTCATATGCATACTAAAATACCTACTTACTATCATACTTCTTATATTAAGCCTGTCCATCTGCCTACCCTTTAGACAATATTGTGAAAAGTCTGAAGATATACATTTAATTAAGATACAGATGTAAGTATGTAATATATCATTTCAAGAGTCAAAGAGATATGTATAAAAATGCTTGAGAAATGGCGAAGGAACCAAAAAGTGTATTAGGTATTACAAAACGCTGCCTACCCCTTCGGACCCCTTGTGGGAAGGGGTCAAGATATATATAAACATACATATCCATGTATACATATTAGTTTGTTTTGATATGCTGTTAAATATAATATAAGCCTACTAATATTATAAATGCAAGTGTGCCAGGATGTTTGTTACTTAAAATCAAAATGGTTGAACGCAATTGGATACAACTCGGCATAGAGATAATAATAATAATAATAATATCCTTTATTGTACACACACATCCACAAAAACAAATAGGATGGCAAAAAAACAGAGAACAACATGTAGTACGCACAATAGGCGGCCTTATATCGCAGAAGCGATTTCTTCCAGGCAACCAAGTTAGAGAGAAAATAAATGATAGGTGTTATAGTTTAGCGGATGAAATATACACAATTACTATAATATACATACACTAAGCAATATAAATAAATATATAATATAATAATATATATATCCTCACGCCTTCCCACAAGGGTCCCCGAAGGGGTAGGCAGAGGTGTATAGGTAATACCCACACACCCACTTTCCGCCAGAGGTATATTAGGTGCCAACGTGACAGATGGCGAGTCCATCGCCGTTACTCAAGCACGACTATACATACGCCTTTGAATTTTCTCAGACGTATGCAGGTTTCCTCTCGATGTTTTCCTTCACCGTTAAGCTCGTGGTGTGACTAATCACTGTACTTAAGTTCAGAAAAACTAATTGGTACAGGCGGGATTCGAACTTGCGACCTTTGCGTCGCAGGCAACTGCTCGAACCACTCGGCCACCACGGCTTCATAATAAATATATACGAAACATATACCTACTTATATACTTACAATAAAGTATACATAAACATATGCATAAATTATGAAGAGAAATAGTCATAGTAGATAGTTTTTTAGCTGGTTTTACACATCTATACATATAAAAATTAAGGTTTGTCTGTATGTCCTTTATAGAATCGTAAACGGCTGGACCGATTTTAATGATTTTTTTTCTCCAGTTCTCTCTATAGAAACACAGGCCTCCTTATACGATATGACAGCTGTTAAGAACATCTTTAAATGAAAAGATGAGAGAAAGAGGTCAACCAAGATTACTACACACATAAATCAAAAGTGCCTCTAATGACGTATATACAAGGAGGTCAGGGATCACTCAAATATTAAGATCCGTATAATATATTCCAACTGAGCGTAACAAAGTAACAAGATCAATATAAAACTATTGAATGCACTTTTTACGACCGAGCCGATAATTTAAGCGCATTACAATTGCAGTAGTTTATCTCCCTCATTACTTATTTATTCTCCTACTGAAATTTAACCCGTTGATAAAAGAGGCAATTGATTGACAACAGTATAGTTCTTCAAGAAAATATTTTTGCAAGGTTGGCGAGCGTTACCCTTTGTATTGCATCCATTTACGGCACCGCTTACCATCATACAGGTCACATGCCACCAGTGGCATTCAATTCATACATATCACAGTTAGTCCCTTATGGGATAGGCATAGAGAACAGAGCGCCAGTTCTCTCTAGACTAACTAACACATCTGTTTCCCTTTACCAACATTCATCAGTCTTTCCCACGCACTTTCGGTTCGTAAATCTATCTGCTTCGGTCAATCTTAAACCACCATAACACGCCTTTTTTCATCTTCTTTAAACATTACTGACTTCGGGACAAGAAACTGCGAAACAAACTACTTTTACTATGAACAACCCCTCAATTTAATAGTAATTCTCTTAAAAATATCAACTTGTTTACCAACCGCTTAGTACTACCTCGTCAGTACACTACACCCAATGGCATACGTACTCCAATTTCACAACAAAGCACGGTAAACTGATCTCTGTCTCAGATGACTTTCCCACGGCAGTTGGTACGATAAGTGTATTACAATAAGGTTGTTAATTGCTTACCATTCTTCGAACGTCCGATGCGTCTTCGCTTTTTCGGTCGATCATGTGTGCCATACGGAGCTGTTCTGTAGTTGCCTGAAACATATACACATATTAATTACAACATGGACTTAGAGACCGCAAAGATTGCAAGATGGTATCCCGACTGCACCAATGAGTTCTGAACTTAAGTAGTAATTAATCCACTACGAGTTTTATATAAATATACAAAACATCGAGAGGTAACCAGCATACACTTGAGCACTCGCAAAGACTATACATACGATAGTCGTGCTTGAGAAACGGCGATAAACTCGACATATGTCACTTTGGCATCTAAATATACCATCCGTGATAAGAGATTGGCATTACACGTTCGAAGACCCCTGTGGGAAGACGTAAATCCTGCGCATGCACCTACTATGTGTTGCATAACAATGATGCACACATAGTAGGTAGTCAAAATATTTTTATTTCACATAGGCCTAGGTGGGCCCTTATAAAACGTCGAAAAAGAAGCACGGTTCGGGTTGGTCGCTTCCATGGAGAAGAACCGGCAAGAAACTCCATGGTTACTCTTTTCAAATCATTAAGCATATACAATAACAATATTTTTACGTTACAGCAATAGTGCCCAAGTATGGGGAACAACGTAGGCTCGACAATAGGTCGTATAGGTAAATATAAATAAATAATAATAAATACCTTGGGACAATACCATATAAATTGACCTAGTCCCAAATTATGCACAGCTTGTGTTATGGTAACTAGACAACTATAAATAAACTTATACCTACAGATAGATATAGACATAAATGCATCCAAAAAAATGTACCAATACGCGATCACACAAATACCTGCCCTCGGCTTGAATCGAACCTGCGACCTCAAGTTTCGCAGTCGAGAGCTCTGGGGCTATGTCAATTTGTGTGGAATTGTCCCGAGGTAGTTAATGTATTCCGTCACTGAAAGTGTATTTTCAATTGAGAAACGGATCCTTAAGCTTCAATGTTGGCGCGCTCATGCAGACATCCAAGGACTCCTTTTCATATTTATTGCTCCACTCAATTCACTATATTATATCTCGCGGTTTCACCCGCGTTATATCCTACTTATATTTTATATAAGTAATATATTTATATGTTCTCTCTTTTATGTCCTATGTATTTATGTATATATCTATCTATATAAGTAAATATATCGTTGTCTAGTTACAACACAAGCTTTGCTTACTTTGGGACTAGGTCAATTTGTGTGCAATTGTCCCAGGTATTTATGATTATTATTATTACTTATGTTACTAAGGCGAAAGTTTGTAAGTATGTATGGATGTTTGTTATTTAACCACGCCAGAACGGCTGAACGGAATTCAATGAAATTTGGCACGGAGATAGATAATTAGCTGGATTAAACATAGGATGGGTTTTGTTTTGAAAATAAATACAGATAAAACCCAGCCAGTTTGATAATACGTCAATAGATTAAACTGAGTTAATAATGAAGTCCCGTCAAAATCGCTCCAGCCATTTGAGATATAAATCGGAACAGACAGATATCGGCGAAAAACATAATACTATAAAAATATACCAAGTCAGTCCTTATAACATTAGCTATCTGCCCGTGAAAGTTCCGTCAAAATCGGTCCAGCAATTTATTAGCAGCATTAACCGAAACAAACAGACAGATAGACAAAAAACATTAGTGAGTATACAGTGCTATCCACGAAGACGCGCCCCACCAATGCCTTGTCCAGGGGGTCGCGGAGTTTGACCAGTCTATTGATTGAGGTGTGCGTGTGCACTCATAGGTAATCAGTGTGTACCGATCATACCACAAACATTAGTGGAAGGTTGCACACTTACACGGTGTAGAATAGTGGGGCGAGTCTTTGTGGATGGCGCTATCTATACATACATACTTGTTTTGGATTAGAAAAGCCATATTTATCTATTTATTATTTATTTATTTTATGGTATTTTGGTATTTCAAACAGACACTTTTAAATACATATCAAGTCCCTAACAGTGTAGCCAGAGAGTATAGAGCGCCAGTTCTCCCTAGACTTACATACCTCTTTCGCTTCGTCCACATTCATCAGTCTTCATACATGATCGTCGGTTTCGAGTACTCATGACGTACAAACAGACACATACATTTTATTTATAAGTAGGGATACAATAAAAGGATGGCAATATATACACCTACATAATACCGGCGAGGTAAAATTGAGGCAAGGCGTCGCGTTTTCCTCAAATGAAAATAATTTATTTGCCGGAAAATATACCAAAACCACGTATTTTGCCTCAATTTCTTATACCCATTCATATTATTGCTGTATGAATGTAGCTATATATTATTATGAGTATTGCTAAATAGCCGTGGTGGCCGAGTGGTTAGAATAGTTGCCTGACACAAAGATCGCAAGTTGGAATCCCGACTGTACAGACTGAGTATTTCTGAACTAAGTACAGTGATTAGTCACATAACGAGCTTTGCGGTGAAGGGAAACATCGAGAGGAAACCTGCATACGTCTGAGAAGCAACACAAAGGCGTATGAATAGTCGTGCTTGAGTAACGGCGATGGACTCGCCATCTGTCACGTTGGTATCTAAAATATATCGCTAGCGTAATACCTTACTAATTTGAAAATAATAGAATATAAACATAATCAAGCGTAAATCTGGCTGACGGTAAGTGGTAACGTGGTGACCTTAGCCTAAGCTACTCATACCCATCCCTAGGGATGCTTGAAAGTACAATATCTCCGCAGCCTTCTAGACGGTCCAGAACTTTCTAGAAGGATCGCGAACGTGTATCGCCGCGGGTGCACTGACCTGTGGTTTGACCTTCTCCTTGAGCGGCTTGTCGGCAGGCTTGCCCTTCTCCTGCTTGCCCTTCGCCCCGCCCTTGGAGGCGCGCGCACCCAAGCTCATCTTTACTCTATATACTTATATTTATTTACAGCCTCTATTTACAAGCAGCTGGAACAAACAAACATAAACCAATTCATATTTTATATATGTACACCATAAGCTATTATATAAATACATACAATTTGTCTTGCATAAAAAATGTCGAAGGATATACTTATAAAATTATAAATTCAAAAGTATATGAGGATTCATTTGGCAAAGAGATATAAAGCTGGATTAACAACACACAAACACACACACATAATACAGGGACAGACAGTCATGCAGTGCTTTAGGCCTAACAGCCCTCAAAAAAAAAAAAAAACAAAATATTTTATTCAACGTAAGGTACACAGGGAACACTTATTGAACGTCACATTTAATATAGATTAAAGTTACCACCGTTTCCAAGAAAAACTACAGATGAAGAATACTGATGAAGCTATTAGGCCTAAAGGCGTGAAATGTTCCTATTCTTTAGTTCCTCAACCTGTACAACAGCAATACTATACTGCAATACTGGAGATAGAAGTATAACGAGACCTAAGATCCATCCAGACACTATTTAGGTGTTAAAAAAACAGCTAAAGGCACCCAGTGTAAGAATAGCTAAGTTCCTTGATATTACCAAGCTTTACCAATCTAATGTTAGCTAGTAAGTAAGTTTTATTAACATTTTATCTTTATATCATATAGGCAGTCCTCATGGTAGTCAGTAACCATCAACGATAGAGGCTTGCAACATAAGGGATATCTTTTCACATCCTTCTAGAACAATCTAACGCTGTACTCTCTCTTTATAAATGTTATATGCCTTAATATACACATATCTATACATACATACATACATATGCTTCATCCACATTCATCTATATATGTATATATGTACATACACCCACCAATGAACAGACTACCAAGTAGCCAAACAACAAAATAGCCAAACAGCATTTCTACAACACTGTTACATGAAGTATGCAAAATATAAACAAAAAAAACATACATACAAAGATTGACTCTCATTCTCTTATCAAACACACACACAAGGGATTTTCCCAGTTCTGTGGGGATTCCCCAAATGTATAGATATGTTCATATAGACTGATGTATGTAAGCTATATATGGCATCAGGTATAAGTATTCCCAACTTGAAAAATATCATACCATACATTATGGATCTGGGTATATTTGCATTTCAATAAATATCAAATTCAAAATCCCTGTCTGGGGTTCTAGGTAGTCTGGGTGAGTTTCCTGTTAGACTTTAAAAATTATGTGAATATAAATGTGTTCTATTCATGTCATTGTGAGATTTACCATAGCACAAATCAGAAGGTGAAGTTACAGATTAGTAATGAAAGCCTAAATAAAAGCATTTTTAACTAGTGTTTGGCTGACATACTGAAAGGCTTATTCATAACTATATACATAATATCGTCCCACCACTCTTGAGGTAGGCAGAGATAGTATAACAAGAGTAAACATATTTTTTTGGGTTATTTTGGCTTATTTGCAATATGAAAGCAATAGCAATAGCTGCTTTCATACTGCCTATCGGCAAGCAAGTATGAAAACACTGGTAAATGTTGACATAGCAATAAACATCTTTAAGTCTTGGAAAAACCAACATTCTACTGCCTGTGAGGGACTAGGCTGCAAGTATAGAGTGCCACCATTGTGGCACAGTTGTGAAGTGGATGTGTTAGTAATGTCTATAAAAGTTTGCCTACCCCTTCAGGGACCCTTACGGAAAGGCATGAAAAATATATCTATATTGCAATAAATACATGATTGTTACTGAATAATGTAGGTTAAGCAAGCAAGTTTGTAAGTCTACAGAGAACTGGTACCCTACTTTAGCTACCCTAAGAGGGACTTTCATTTTTATTGTGAAAATAAAGTATCTGTGTACTTAAGGCATCATTTCTGAATCAAATACCTTCTAATTCATTTGATACAAAATGAGCATGCCAAAGTATTTTTTGGCTACTAACCCTGTCCTAGGGCATATTGCTAGATATACTAATTGTGTTGTGTAACATTCAAATTTATTGTTTCTTCTTCCCACATGTGATAATGGGCACTAACAGTAGTGATCCATATACATTTTGAGTATACTAAATAAACTGTTTATATAACTGTCTAAGCATGAAGTTTTAAGGTTGATGCAATCCTTAGTAATTGTTTGAATCAAATTTTATAATTAGTTTGATCTCTCCATATGAAAGTCGCGAAACAATGTAAAAATAATATTGATTACACTTGATAATACGTAGATACTACGTAGTTCAAGCACCTACAGCATGAAAACAAAGATAATTACGATAAAAACCGCCTTCATAAACGTCGGGTCGTAATACAGGCGGTGAATTGGTAAACAAAACAAAACGTACAAATTTTACTTTCATATCCGCAACATACCGACAGAATCCCCGACAAATATATCAAGTGGGGCTTAAGTAACGTCCGTACACCTAAATTATACTTAAAACAAGCTAATTTACACAGAAAACGGGACAATGAATCATTGCAATAGGAACGCAAGGGCACTCCAAAAAAGTCCACGCCTCAAACGTATTTTGCACGGGCTATCCACAATTTCACAATAACCGACGTATTCACTTTTTCACGTCATTTGAAGAGCTAACGTCATCAAATTTTAGGATACCCAAGTTTCAAATCAATGAACCAGCGGCACATGTGGGGGACGCCATTCCTGAACACCTTTCTTGGTATCAAAATGACAGTCTTTGTTGATGAAATAACCGTGCACAGCACACTATAACACCAGTTTCATACGCACATCAACACACAATAATAACAAAATAATATCAATTACCTTATTTCTAATTAAATTAACTGAAATACAACCGAATACCTAATAAAATTTACTAATTTTCATACCTGTGAATGCGCTCAAACGCAAGCTAAGCTGGTCACGTGACTTAACTTACTAGGGTTGTGCTATCTGCTATCATGCAAAAAAAAAATAAACGGTTTAAAGTACAGCCAACTTTATTGCGTACTTCTCTGAATTCCAATAAACTTAAAATTACTTAAGATATGAGTATGAGGCATAACCTTAATTTACCATATACATATATGATAACTATTAACTAGAAAATATCATAATGTCATAGACTTAAATTTTTTTATGTACGGAAGAAATAATATTAATACCTATTTTATATTGCACACTTGTTTTGATCATTTAATATTTATTTACCAACTAATTAAAGCATTTTTTAAAGCACCTAAAGTACCTAAATACATATTTTTTGACCAAGTCCCTAACGCGGTAGACAGATAAGTTTTAAAAGACATTCTTAAAGAAAAAGTAAATAACAAACATAATCATGAGGCCTAAATGCATGTTTTCAATTAATTTAGGCGGACACTACATCTAACGAGTATTTGTATAATTGTAAAAGAGTTTTAGAGATAAATTACTAAAGTTATAAATATTACTTTCTGCGAGTATTATAGGTTTCTACACTAATTCTTACTAGTACTGAAACCACAGATTATATATAGTATTTATTATATTTCTAACGAATACTCGAAAGATTTTAACAGAGTCTTATTCAGATAAAAAAACCTAAGTGCTCAATAAAAGAAACATTGAAATAAAATTTTACCGGCATACCTACAGTTAATTTATGTGCCTGAAAAAAAATATTTTCTCATTGGCGCGATGTTGTGGAATGACATGTATGTGCTATCTAAGGAAATCTGTTTGTCTGTTTCATGAAAATTATGAAATGTTCTCGGTTTCCCTTCCCGCCATAAAAATATAACAATAAAGTAGCCAACATTTTGAACAGTTCTTCAATTCATTTTAACTTCAACTCTCATCATTTATCTCGTGCTTATGTCTCTACTTGAAGATATATTCCTTGGAGACGAAGCTGGTGAGGCTCAGGAATTAGAACGAGTTATAGATGGCGATGAATATGATGAACGACCTCGACCCATGTCACCAAATAGTGATGAAAACAGTGAGAGAGAAGATGAAGCAGGTAACTGTCGAGTTAAGTTCTTTGAGTTCTTTCACAAGATACTTTTACTCACTAGGCTTCCACAAACTTCTATATTATTTCATACAAGGAAACTGCATGATGATTTTACATAGGTGCATATGTATTTGATTTCTCAAACGTATCGCAAAGGTTTCCTATCTTCTCTAAGAAAAAGTTCTTGGACCGTAAAGCTCGTGATGTATCAAGTCAGTTTGGGAAAATTTTATGGGTTAATTTGGAATCAAATTAGGCCTATATGTTTGAAATCGGTATTGATCATGTACAGTTAATACACGTATCTCTCACTTGCTTTGCAGAAGAGGACAAGAGAAGAGTTGATCCAACACAATCAAAGTCTAAGAGAGCTGTGAAAAACCCTAGGTTTATACTCAATCCTGCTCGTCTCACAGGTCCAAGGGGAATACAAGTAATTCCAGATCACTACAAGGATTTCAGGTTCAAAGGTATATTTTCTTCTTAAAGGATCAATCAATCAATTATAATACAAAACATTTACACATACATATTTCATTATATATATTTCATTATGCCAAGTCCCTAATTGGGAAGGCATAGAGTTTAGAGAGCCAGTTCTCTCTAGACTTACAAACCTCTTAAGCCACATAAATTTTTCAGGGAAAGGTCATGAAAAAGAGGACTTAGACCTGGTTTTGAAAAAGCTAGAACATTGGGCTTACAGACTATACCCTAAGTTTAAATTTGATGACTGCCTCAAGAAGATTGAAACACTTGGGAAAAAGCGGCCTGTTATGGTAATAAAGTACTTATTTCAACTGTTCAATTGTTGGTTGCCTTCTCACAAGGGTCCCGTAAGGGGAAGGCGGAGGTGTATAGGTAGTACCCACACACCCAATTTCTGCCAGAGATATATTTTAGGTGCTAATGTGACAGATGGCAAGTCCATCGCCGTTACTCAAGCACAATTATACATATCCCTTTGAATTGCTTCTAAGACATGTGTAGGTTTCCTCACTATGTCTTCCTTCACCATAACTCATAACATAGTTTGTGGTGTAACAAATCACTTTACTTACATTCAGAAAAACTAGTTGGAACAGTTGGGATTTGAAATCTTTGTGTCTCAGGCAACTACTTGAACCACTGCAACCATGACTAACAAACAAATGTTTTTTTGTTTCTTTCCGGTGTGATAATACATACTAAGTACTTGGAAAACAATTGTTCTGTTTCAATAATACAGGACAACTGGGTTTGAACCTGCTATATTTGTTTGGTACTACTTACACCACTTGGTCACTGCAGCTCTCTGTTATTAATTTTGAATTAATCAATCAATATTATTAATTTTAAAACATCCTGCAAACAATATCCTACAGGTAGACTTTATTCCATGGCATCTATCAACCTATCTACTTTCATCCCCATTTTAAGTTTCCAAACTCATTCCTCAGGTCCACCTCCATAAGATACGTACAGACCAATTTGCGGAGGAACCTATAGTACAAAGAGATTCCAGTGACGAAGAAACATCAGCACCGGTTCAGGTGGAGGATGAGTTTGATAAGCTCCTACAACAGCAGATAGAGTTGGCTCGCGCCACGCCAGCCCCCGGCTCCAGTAGGAAGGGGGCGCTGTCACCAAAGGATAGGTAAGGGATTTGTTTTTATTATTCCATGTTATTTGCCTGATGGCTAGCGGCTAACGCCGCCTATGGACGCTTGCAGCACCAGGAGTATCACTCGCGCCTTTATCGACCCTGCAGGAATCATTTTAAATTGACTAACTGATGACTCTGAGACCCTTGTGGGAAGCCATGAAATTATCATACCTAAACTTAATTCTTTCCTTCAGATCCTTTATAATGCCAAAAGCTACATCATCACCGTCCATCAGTGATGAGCAGCGGAATAGGATGTTAATGAACAGAAGATTAGCCGAGGAGAGAAGACTGGCCAAGCTAAGTCAGAACAACACCAATATAAATAATAATATAGATTCTGATATTGTAATAACACCTTCAAATCCGAATATTGAACCACCCCACGCGATATCATCTGCTTTGGATAAAACAGAAGCTGAAAACCATTTTACTGGTGCAAAGAAAGTTAACAGATCACAAATTATTGACAGTTCAGATGAGGACTGCGAAGATTCAGCTGTCAACCATTCAATATCAATTGAGGTACATAAAGATACTGATATAAACCATAGACACAAAACACTTGATTATGGCAAGGACAGTACAGCAGAACAGAACTATGACGATATAGAGACAGTTGACGATTCTGAAATTGTAATTGAGAAAAATACTGATGCTACCGCTACAGAATCTGAAATGGTTACATATAGTTCTACCATTGATAATAATCCCAGCATTGAAGAACGTAAAGATTGTGAGAAAATTGAAATGAGTTCTGTTACCACTTTAAAAGATTCCATAGTTGATAGCAATGTCATTGATCAAAATTTTACAGATTCTGAAAATAATGCTCATAATGAAAATGATAGTAATAAAAAGGAATCTAAAGATACAGTTACTGCAGAAGTTATGGATGTCGATTTTAATAACGACTTTTAAGCCTACAAATTGTAAACCATCTGTAGTACTCAGAGCTGACTGCAAAGCTCGGGGTTTGATTCCCGCTGGAAGCGGTTGAATACAAGCATTTGTACCTTAAGTTTTGCTTGCCTTGTTAATATATATGTCTATATAACTACATAAATCGCTGTCCGGTACCTATAATATAAGCGTAGCATAATTTAGTGCTAGGTCTGTGGAATAACTGTTAATTTATGTCCCAAAATTAAATTGCCAAATGAATAGTCAAAAGTTTATTGCCAAGAGTGCAAACGAAAACAAACCTTATCACAGTAACATATGATGCATGCATACTAAGATTAATATCCATTGAATATCTTATTTTACAAAATGCATGAAATCTTTGTATAAAAATGTACTGGGAATATCGAGACCGCAACGTTTATTATTTTGTTAAATAATTGTTTTTTTTTTATAAAGTTAGAAATATTATTTTATCGATACAAATTTATAAAATAAAATAATTTTCAAATTAAATATACGGTCTCGACACTTCCAGGCTTACAGCCGAATATAAATGGTATGAGGTTAAAAACTAGATACACAAATAAAAAAAAAACTGTACAGGCTGATATATAAACCAATCTCAGTATGATCAACTTACATAAAACTGGTCAATAGATGGCGCAAATCGCCCCCACATACAACGTAGGAAACTTTTTTGTATCATTTTCCGTATGGAAATTTAAAAAGGAATTATTTTACTGCGATGTAAAAAAAAACAATAGGTATGTTTAATTCTAAAGTTGAAATTTAAAAAAGGAACATGACGTAACCAATATAAGCAATCTTGCAGATGTGATCTGTTGATGAGTATTTGAAAATCGAATAATTTCCAGCCGCCATTAACTCCCGTCAAGAAGTTTATTTTATATACGCATACAAAATATTTTCAGAAATTACTGAATTTTTCTACTCGTTTATACCTTAGACGAGAATAACTGAATTTGTATCAATTCTATCGAAGTATTTGACTGAAATTCCAAAAAAATATTAATAATACCAGTATCGTAAGTATGAATTGAAGGTTACCTAAATTGAACGTAGTGGCGCTTTAACACTACTCATACTCAAAAAACAACCTAATACGTAACTTAGTAAGATACTAATTAAGCTTGGCATAGCAGGAGGCAATCACAAAAGCCTTGATGGTATTTACAATTATTTATTAACGATATACAATGCACGGGGCGCCATAAAGACATCTGTCTTCACGGTTTATGAGCAACACAATTTTTGAAATTGGAACTTTTTTCGAGATATAAGGTGCAGATAAATGTTGCCATTCAATGAATTCACCCATAGGTATATAACAGTGCAAATCTATATTTAACTACAATTTATAACCAAAGTTCTAAATTTAATGTGGAAAATTCCTTTAAATTTCACTTTATCAATATACTTGCACCTGTGATTTCATTGTACCATGCAATTCATTCAAATATATGTCAATAAAGAACTGTTTTCTATAACACAATCTATTTTCTCTGTATGAGAATGGTTAGAACAAACCTTTTATCTCTTTGTACCTTTTCATCTGTCGCTATACGTTGTATGCGAACACATGACGCCCTTGATTTTATATCTACAGTCGTTATATCTATATATAACAATAAAATAAAAGCATACATTATCCTACATCTAGAAAATTATATACAAGTATTTGGTTTTAACTCAGTACACCGAATTTTTTGCTTATAATTTGCCAAGAACCGTAATAGTAACGCTGTGTGTTGTATCAATTTACTAGCTGAGCCCAGCGGCTTCACCTGCGTTAGTTTACAACTTCGCTCCCGTTTTTTATATATAATTTTAATGTATATGATATTGTAACTAAAATAGATCATGTTACCTGACAATATAAAATAATAATAGCATATAGCGTTCGTCAAAACGGGCATCAAAACATTTGGATTAATCAATACGGAGGAAAACGCTTTATATATTCGTATATAGAACTATTTACCTTTACAACCAATAATATTGCGCCATCCTCCTAGTACTTTTTTAAATTTATTGTATGTTTTTTAAATGTATTTGTCCATCAACAAATTTACTAGTTCAGTATAAAAAAATATTAGATAGCTCGAACTGGGTTAGAACACACGACCATTGAAAATTAATCCCTACTATCCCACACTATGGTACGGCGGATATGAACAAAACACCTAAAAATCACTAAACTAATCTATCACCGTCCGAATATGCATTTTATAATTTATAAAGAAAAAAACGCTCTGAATTCAAATGTAGACTACAACGTCACGCGACTACAATTTTAAAAACATTAAAACTCCACAAAGTTTAATAAATATCTATGTTCATAGCAAAATTTAATGAACTACATGACCGTGCATGAGTAGAGCATTCCGTGACCAAAATATACTTATCTCTTTCTAACTCGTGAGGTTCGACACTAGCCGAACAGAGACAAACCTATTTCGCTCAGGAATGGCGTACCTTTTAAGCAATGTATATATTTTTAATTTTTATCCTAAAGCCTTGGACACTTACTTATTTCTTCTGAAGACTATCTTAGTATATATATGTGTATTTAGAAAGTAAAATTTCATTAGAAGTTTAGTATAGACAGAAATCTGCTTTTGAGGCTCATTGGAGCAAAATCGAGCCCCAACTTAAACATGAATATGCTTCATACAACAACTCTTTTCATATAGGCTTAAAGATTGAAATGTATTATACAGGTGTCTCAGGAAATAGAACAGTTGTCTTGTACAAGTTGTAGGGTATTGTGAATATACACTCAAGACGTAGAAATAAAACAAATAGCTCCAAAAATAACAAAATTAATAGTCATAATCTTCACTCCTTGGGTTTTGATTCAGGAACTATTAATGACTTAAAAGAAAATAAAAACGCAGTTAGATCCTAATCTATAACTTTATGGTTATAGCAGATTTTTATACGATGAATGAAAAACTCTTCTCGGAGAGTATTTTTTAATTTTGATTAGCTTTCTCTCATTGTGTCCTGTCACATATTTGTGCAACTGTGTGCAATTTTTCTAAGACACCCTATATATCTACGGTCAATATATATATATATATATATATATATATATATATAAATAATATCCTCTATATATATACTCTAAATATATATCTACCAACAATTGCAAATGGAAAGTGCGTTCTGCATTCCTATAGTTTACCACTTACAGACAAACAGACAAGATGGGGAGAGATTTTAAAATATTAGCAGTAGATAAGTAATACCGATAGTCTTGAAAAGAAAAAAGTAAATGCCACTCCGGACCGCCCTAGTTGGTATCAGGAATGAGGGAGGCGAAGAAAGTGGTGAACACCATCCAAGTGACAGCCAGTAACGACTGCTGGTTGTCAGGCTCTGGTGGCGGGTGTGGCGGGTTGTCCGCGGGTTGTGGGTTCGCTTCTGGCTGCGGCTGCGGGTCCGCCTGCCTTGGCTCTGCCGGATTGACGTGCAGGTCACGGAAGAATCCGATTTGGTGGCTGGAAAGAGAAATGACTTATAAAAAAACTGTTACTTAGAATAGCATACATACATATCATCACGCCGTCTTCCTAACGGGGTGGGCAGAGAGTATAGAGCGTCAGTTCTCTCTAGACTTACATACCTCTTTCGCTTCGTCCACATTCATCAGTCTCTTCATACATCCTCGCCGGTTTCGAGTACTCTTGACGCGAGTGACCGATCGATTTGATCCAGGTAGTTGGAACGTAGTAAACTTTCGCTTTGTAGATCTATTTGTAATTTTTATTCGAAATATTATGTGACACTTCTCGATGTCCACAAAAAGGCAACTGCTATCCAATTCTAAACCTACTTTACATTTAAAATAGAAGCGCAATCAATTTTACGTGGTACCATCCATCACCATCAACCATCCACGCTAAGTCTAGCAAACTTATTGGTACGCTGCTAATCGAAATAAATAATAATAATAATATATCCTCACGCCTTCGCACAAGGGTCCCCGAAGGGGTAGGCAGAGGTGTATAGGTAATACCCACATACCCACATTCCGCCGGAGGTATATTAGGTGCCAACGTGACAGATGGCGAGTCCATCGCCGTTACTCAAGCACGACTATACATACGCCTTTGAATTTCTTCTCAGACGTATGCAGGTTTCCTCTCGATGTTTTCCTTCACCGTAAAGTTCGTGGTGTGACTAATCACTGTACTTAAGTTCAGAAAAAACTCATTGGTACAGTCGGGATTCGAACTTGCGACCTCTGCGTCGCAGGCAACTGCTCGAACCACTCGGCCACCACGGCGAAATAAATAAAAAAAAAATTAAGGTAATTAGGTAAAGGGTGGGTCTATAGTTAGGTATATGGGTCAGGTCAGGTCTTACAGGTATCCGGCAGCGGCGATCAGTACGACGAGCAACAGACGCGCCGGGCTGCCGTACAGGTAGACCAGCGACAGCAGGATGGCGAGGCGCGAGGCGGCGTACAGGTGGTCCAGCCAGTCGCGGCCCGCCGCTGGCTCGGCCGCCTGCTCGCCCGCACGCTCGGCCACACGCTCGCCCGCACGCTCGGCCGCGGGCGGGGCGGGCGGCGGCGGCGGCGGCCGCGGCCATCTGGACGAAGCACGTGCTTTTATATATATATATATACTAGCTTATGCCCGCGGCTCCACCCGCGTGGAGTTCGAAAAAGTAGCTTTGGGAATTTTCCTGCTAGAATCGGTTCAGCCGCTATGCCGTGAAAGAGCATACATTACAATATAAGAACGTAGAATTTTTCAGGATTATAAAAAAAATATTAATATTAACTATTCCTAGGTATAAGCTATCACCATTTCAACTTTCAGCCAAATCGGTTCAGCCGTTTGGCCGTGAAAGAACCGCAAACATCCAAACTTACAAACTTTCACATGTACCATATTAGTAAGATAGTAAGATATCTCCTCACGCCTTCCCACAAGGGTCAGAAGGGGTAGGCAGAGATGTATATGCAGTGCCCACACAGCCACTTTCCGCCACAGATATTTTGGAACGCCAACGTGACGGATGGCGAGTATATCTCCTATACATACATACATATAATCACGCCTCTCCCGTAGGAGTAGGCAGAGACCACTTCTTTCCACTTGCTACGATCCTTACATACTTCTTTCGCTTCGTCACTTTCATTATTCTCTTCATACATGCTCTTCGGTTTAGGTTTTATTCACTGCTTAAGGCAATATTTATCTTATCCGTTTTAAACTTTGTAATTTATGTCTCAATTTCTTAGTATATCATTTAAAGCTATGCACGTGTTGGCTTTTAGCTGTAAGTTATTGGCTGTTATAAAATAAATAAATACATATATCTCCTCGCGCCTTCCGCAGAGGTGTATAGGTAGTACCTACACACCCACTTTCCGCTAGAGATATATTCTAGGTGCTAACGTGACAGACGGCGAGTCCATATCCGTTACTCAAGCACGACTATACATACGCCTTTGAATTTCTTCTCAGACGTATGCAGGTATCCTCTCGATGTTTCCCTTCACCGTAAAACTCGTGTTGTGACCAATCACTGTACTTAAGTTCAGAAAAACTCATTGGTACAGTCGGAATTCGAACTTGCGAACTTTGTGTCGCAGGCAACTACTCGAACCACTCGGCCACCACGGCTTAAACTTGCTTGCTTTTGTACGCATTTAATACAAATAAGCAAAGCGTGTTATAGTGACCAGACAGCGTAAGTCTGCCTTCTCCGTGTGGGACTCGAAGTGATGACATCCATGTGCTTTTTATCTCCAAGCTAACATATCAGTGATGAGATCATCAGTCCGAAGTGCAGCGACGTAACTAGCCAAGGTCTTGTGTAGGCGAGTCGCGCCGCGTCGCTGACCGTCGGAGTATGGAGATGTATTTGACCGTTAAAATAAAATTACTGATATCGTATTTATCTATACATACATATCATCACGCCAAGTCCCCAACGGGGTAGGCAGAGAGTATAGAGCGCCAGTTCTCTCTAGACTTACATACCTCTTTCGCTTCGTCCACATTCATCAGTCTCTTCATGCATGCTCGTCGGTTTCGAGTACTCTTGACGTTCCCGTCCTTAAGCGTCCGATCGATTTGATCCAGGTAGTTGGAACGTGGCCTTCCTCCACCTCTTCTTGCACACACTTGCTTTGTATATCTGTTTCGTCAATCATGAATGAGGGCGTGATTGTAAAGATGAAGAAAGGCATGTTACGTTTGGTTTGGACACATAGAAAGGATGAGTGAAGAAAGATTGACTAAACAGATATACAAAGCAAAAGTGTGTGCAAGAAGAGGCAGAGGAAGGCCACGTTCCAACTACCTAGATCAAATCGATCGGACGCTTAAGGACGGGAACGTCAAGAGTACTCGAAACCGACGAGCATGCATGAAGAGACTGATGAATGTGGACGAAGCGAAAAAGGTATGTAAGTCTAGAGAGAACTGGCGCTCTATACTCTCTGCCTACCCCGTTAGGAACTCGGCGCTATGATATATGATATATACTAACGTATGTACCTAAATACATCACGCACCGACCGACAAGTACCTACACTTCACGAGATAGCGTCTAACAAAATTGCCCAATTTTTTTTTCCAGATAAAAATGTTTTAACGACATTATGTTGTATCTTTAGGTACTATTTTATTGTATCTCACACGAGGTAGACTTACAGATTATGGTTTCAGTTACATTAAGTTAATCAGTATAATAAAACAAGCTCGGCAATTTCGAGACCTACTTTCTAGATAGTTAGAATGCTGTCTGCCTTAGTCTATTTATGCAATACAACCCAGTTTAGCATTTCCTAAATTGTGCTAAGTTCTAGCATATGCAAAAGGGCGTGGCGTGGCATACCTCTGACGGCTATTGTACTTGTGTTTATACACGTCATGTAAACGTCAAAATACTTACAAGTTGGCATACTGCTGCATATACTGCACGTAGGCTTGCTGCATCATCATCATATGATTGGCGAGCAGGGCAGGGTCGTTGGGCACGGGAAGGTACCCTTCACCCAAATTATAGTTAGGGTAGGGCGGGACCCTGCCATAATTATTGACGAACGAACTCAAATAGTTCTGCATTTCAACTGTATGGTTCTGGTCGTTTTGCCTCGTCTCTGGTCGGTTGAGTTCAGGTCGCTCGGGCTCTGGGGCGGTCTCCACGTTCCGCCTCCTCAGTCCGTCGGTGCTTGTCTGTGGTTCCTGTACGGGGGGCGCTGTTTCAACCATTTTCCTCTTGGGCGTGCACACCAAGTGCATAGTGTGCCCAAGCTGACTTTCGTATGTGCGGAGGACGTCCTTCAATATGATATTGTCGTCTAATAACTGGCCGGAGTATATTATCTTCTGTTCGTCAGTGTTCTGAAAAAAAAATCAACTAAAACATGAGACCCTATTATGTATTCGAGACCCCAAGACAAATGCTCCAAGAGTCACCATGGTGAATGGTATACCAGAATTGGCAAGAAGAATAGAGGGTATCAATAAGAAAGATGGGAAGACGATATAGGTCGGTAAGTGTAGAGAGAACGCAATACTCTTCTTGCCTGGTGAGGACTCGGGTGATAATATGCCTGTATGTACATTGCTCACCAACCAGAAATAGAACTCAAGACATCACGTAATAATATGTCAAGCTAAAATAAAATAAAGGCATGTTACGTTGGTTTGGACACATAGAAAGGATGAGTGAAGAAAGATTGACGAAACAGATATACAAAGCAAAAGTATGTGCAAGAAGAGGCAGAGGAAGGCCACGTTCCAACTACCTGGATCAAATAGATCGGACTCTGAAGGACGGGAACGTTAAGAGTACTCGAAACCGACGAGCATGTATGAAGAGACTGATGAATGTGGACGAAGCGAAAGAGGTATGTAAGTCTAGAGAGAACTGGCGCTCTATACTCTCTGCCTACCCCGTTAGGGACTTGGCGTGATGATATGTATGTATGTAAAATAAAATAAAATCATTTATTTCAGGTCAGGCTCCATAAAATAAAAATAATTTATTTACCGTTTATGCTTCTATTGTATGAATAACCGTAATATTAAAATTAACAGAAACTCCTCAGTTTTTGTTTAACGACTCAACAAATGTAAATTTTGTTATGCGAAATGTATGTAGTTAAACCTTATCGAAACTATATAATTGGAATACAATTCATTACAACGATAACAAGTTATACATACCGAGAAGAATTAGGTTCACATTGGAGCATACTTTAGTAAATATATACACAATTGGCTTCCCCATAAGGGCACCCGAACGGATGGGCAGAGGTTGGAAAACATCCTCTTTGCACTAGATATCAATTTAGGTTCTAACATGACACATGGCGAGTCCATCGCCATTTCATATAGTACATATTTCTTTGAATAATTGTTACCAACCATTGATAATTTTTATCTATTTTTTATTATGTATTCCAAAATTGCGCCTTGGATATATATTATAATAATATATCCTCACGCCTTCCCACAACGGTCCCCGAAGGGGTAGGCAGAGGTGTATAGGTAATACCCACACACCCACTTTCCGCCAGAGGTATATTAAGTGCCAACGTGACAGATGGCGAGTCCATCGCCGTTACTCAAGCACGACTATACATACGCCTTTGAATTTCTTCTCAGGCATATGCAAGTTGCTTCTCGATGTTTTCCTTCACCGTAAAGCTCGTGGTGCGACTAATCACTGTACTTAAGTTCAGAAAAACTCATTGGTACAGTCGGGATTCGAACTTGCGACCTTTGCGTCGCAGGCACCTGCTCGAACCACTCGACCACCACGGCTTAACGGCCTTGGATATTGATGAGTAAATAACAGGAGTAAGTGTACTAAAGGTGTAATGAGTATAGACAGCTGTGTCAATACAAATAATATAGTTGTTGATGCGAGAGCAAAGTATGACATGCATACATTTGTGTTTGACCTACCATCACTACATACCAACAGGTAGGAGAAAGATAAGAGTGCCAGCTCTCTCTAGTTTTACATACTATTTGCTTCATACATTATCAGTTTACTCAAATATGCTTGTCAGTTTCTAGTACCCATGGTATTCCCATCCTTAAGTACACAATTGATTTACAGAACACGTATACAAAGCGAGAGTGTGTGCATGACAAGACAAAGGGAGGAAGACAGAAATCAGAGATCAAATTGAGTTGAGAACTCAAGGATGTCAAGAGTACTTGAGACAGTTGAGCATGTATAAAGAGACTGATGAATGTGGATGAAGCGAAGTGCCTGGCTGGAGGCCTAGGTCTCGCCATTGACCGGTTAAGTAGCAAAAGTTCCCAGAACTCACACTGCAAGAGACAATACAAAAAAAAAGGATGAAGCGAAGAGGTAGAACTGGCACTCTAATCTCTCTGCTTACCCCGATAGGAACTTGGCATATTGATATGTACACAATATGATGAATATATATTATATACATTAAAAAATTATAATAATTGTCAATAATAAAATTTGCTTTCAATGTTATCAGAGCCTAATAACATTTGTGATTATTAGATAACAGACAATTGTAGAGAGATAGTGTTACATGTACTTGAAACCTTTGAAGGTAATGACCTAGGTGGTAACTCCTAGATTGGGCAAATAATTATTAAACAAACAGTGTCTGAGCACATAGTAGTAAATACTTTTTCAATTTTTGTATGCCAGTTCTATATCTAAGATTATACATATGCCTGCTTCATCTGCCTACCCTGAGGCACTTGGAGGTTTGATATACATACATACATATCACCACAAAACACCAGTTCTCTCTAGCTCAGATGTATGTATTAATCCCTGGATGCTATAAAGCATTCCTCAATAAACAGGCAATTGAATGCAAAAATATATTTTCTACGTTCAGACAAACAAAACTGAGGGAGTCGTGGGATTCGGGGTATATGACCAGAGCCTATTCATTGTAGTGTTGCGTGTGCACTCATAGGTACTCAAACGTAAGTGGTAGGTTGCACACCTACACTATAAACTATAGGGAAGAATAGTCAGGCATGTCTCCGTGGATGGCAATATCTATACTAACTACATTTGAGGCTAGTTTTTTTTTACAATTGGTTACAATTTGGTAAATTTTATCACAACAGGACAAAGTGACAATTATTGTAGGAATCAAGGATGTTGGCTCCTGTATCATATAAAAAGTACTGAACGGAATTTGATGAGCCTGGACACTGTGGTCCCCTTCGGGGACCCTTGTGGGAAGGCGTGAGGATATAATATATATATATTGATTATTAACTAGAATAATACAAATGATGTTTTATTAACTGTTTACTAACAAAAAAAAACATAACGTAATAAACTCCAATAATATAAACTTTTACGAGGGAGAAACAACACTGACTTATGAACAACTGCTGAACAATTTAATAAACAATTGTGGTCATGCCAACGCTCTCAAACGGATCATAAAAGGTGTTCATGTATATTAATTAATAATACTATGTTTACTTATTGATATCATTATACTCACTGGTTTATTGGGGTAAACTTCAGAAAGATATCCTTTTAGCTCTCTTACGGTCCATGACGACTGACACTCGATGTTTTGATCCTCGATTTGTTGATTGGGCGCTTTAACGATCAACGTCACGTTAGCTGGTATCATTTTCAGTTTCAATCATCCAATTATCTCAGTTTCAGATTACAGAACTCGTGATAGGAATAGGACCCGCATAAAAAAATATGAAGCACCGATTAATGTTCGCAAAAACTAAATGCTCAAAATAATGACGCAACAATTTAATGTATCTATTTATCTATCTAAGTATCGTCACAATACGTATTGACCAAATTAAATTGGAATTCAAAGTAAATAAAAACTACGTAAATATATGGCCCCCGTACTTGTCAATTTTCTTGCCAGTGAAACTAGCTGTCGTTTTTTGATTGGTCCAGCGCGATGCAGTGACGTCATAGTAATGTTTTAGATTATGTCAGAATGTCAGATCCATAACTACTATTGGATAATACACAATTGTAGCGCCGCCGGCATGTCAGTCCAGATTCTAGATTCGCTTAATATCAGTAATACATATTTCGACCAATGGGAATTTTCTCTTTGTTTCTTGTCCCCAAAATCTTGTCATACATAATGCTGTATTACCTAATCCGAATAAATATTTAAAAAACTACAAATAAATACGTAAGATATTGCCTACCCCGTTAGGGACTCGGCGTGATGATATGTATTATGTATATATAAATAATGCATTAGTTAACAGTATAAGAATTCTACTGGGCCTGTAATTTTTTTCTAAAGATAATGTTAAGCTTATATAACCCTCAAAATTACCAAAGAAGTACCACAGACAATTAATCCACATTCTGGACGGACTTTAAAGCACATCGACAATCGTATAAAACATTACGAATTGGTTTCAAATTTCATTGTGTTTTATGGTGCGATTAAAAATGACTAAATATTTTGAGTATATTTTACCGAAAATAATAATAGGTTAGATTATTCTTTAAAATTAGAAAACAAACTAAATTAACAAATTAATAAATTCCTTAACTTAGTTTTACGTATTACGTACGTAAGCAGAGTAGAGAGCCAGTTCTCTTACATACATACTTCTTATTTCGACAAGTGAGAGTTATCTTTTGCCCCATAATTTGTATAATTTTGCGTTTGGCATGAATAATGTGTGATAAATTAAAATGGGATTTCTCTTTATCTCTTTTTACTGCTGTCATCTAATAGATCCTGTCTGTCTGCTGTCATTAATTATGGTTTGCCTTGTCAACGCGTAAACGTCAATTCGGCGGTCTATTGCAAAGACTGTCTGTCTATTACAACACTTTTTTTGTATACAAAACTTAGACTGATAAATCTACATATTCATATACATCAGAGAATATAATAAAAAAGCATTAAAGCAAAACACTATTCCGTATAACCGTCAATCAAAGACTACTATTTAATACTTGAAATGACTTGTAATGTTTAATGGACCCACTGTTGGTCACATGTTTTCACTAACGTGATGAAATGAAGCCTGCAATGAATTATTGTACTTTATTCTGATATTATACGTAATCATTACTAATAATGGGTGTCACAGTGTTAGTACATGTTCATATGTGATACTGTTGTTGATAATTCTGAGTTTGTCTTATTTGATGCGTGTTGCTTACAGTTTACAACAATATCCAGTGCCGGAGAATCGTACCGGCACATACGTGATAGAATTATTGACCAAACGAATTTTGGCCTTAGGTGCCTCACAACAAGGACAATTTTTGGTTGATTGCGAAAGTTATTTATCCCACCCAACTATGGGTAGGTAAAAAATTATTAATAATTATCTATTTAATAATTTAAATTGAATACTAGTCTTTGTAATAAGCATACATTAGTAGCACTATATCATAGATGCTTTTTTAATAAACACAATGTTGAACTAAAATCTTCCAAAGAGATCTGCTAATATACATACATACATATCATCATGCAGAGTCCCTAATAGGGTAGGCAGAGAGTAAAGAGTGCCATCTGCTAATAACTAACCCCCTAATCTCCATTGTTTATTGTACATTTGGCATTTGACATTGGAAGGATGTCTCAATTCAAGAATTCAATTCTCTTTCAAAGAATCACCAAGCACATTGCTATCAACAAACAATTGTATTTATTAAGGCTTAAAAAATCTATATTTGGGCGCAGAGTGTACTCTTAAGCTCAAGTAGTAGAACATGAACACTTGAGGGAGCATTGTAATATATATGCACAATGTATTGCACATATATATTACAATGCTCCCTCAAATTGTATTTATTTTTTATTACAGGTCAGTCACAAAACACCAATGTTTTGCAAATTCAAATAAAGAACACCTTTTCTGTACAGGCACAACGAAAACGGTACACATACTTCACAATTCAGAACAGCCAGCATCTGTGTTTTCCATCTTGGAGAGTGGCCCGAAGAACTTACATGTGGTAGCTGACGGTCTATTTGACCTGTTCATGATGAAGCTGTCACAGCATTATACGTCAAAGAAGCAGACTAAGATTGAGAGCAAGGGTCCCCGGTTTGAACTTGGTGATTTCTGCATCAAACTTGGATCCGTTACAATGAATCAGAGCTTTAAAGGAATATTAATTGAGGTAACATATTTGTTAACATACTATAACATACATATACAACTGGTGCTCTACGTTCTCTGCTTACCCCCATTACGGGCTTGGTATGATTATGTATGTATTTGGTTTATTTGAAAATGTGAACCAAAGGTAGAACCCACATACCCAGTTTCCGTCAGAGATGCTTCAGCCAAAGATATATTCAGATAGCTAGGATGGCCGTCTGGTCTAGTGGTTAGAGGTTCTGACTGCAAAACTTGAGGTTGCAGGTTTGAATCCTGCTGACGGTAGATATTTGTGTTGTGTGATGAATACAAGTATTTGTGCCTTAGTCTTGGATGTCCTATGTATTTATGTATATCTATCTATGTAAGTAATTATATCGTTGTCTAGTTACCATAACACAGGATTCACTTAATTTTGGACTAGGTCAATTTGTGTGGTATTGTCCCAAGGTATTTATTATTTTAAGTGCTATGACAGAGTGTGAGTTCAGATGGGATAGTGTGTAGATATAAATATAAACTGTTTCAGGTTGAGTACCGTCCATGTGTGATGGCAAATGCAGTGTGGGGCTTACTCAGAGAGCTGGTCCAAGGTATGGTGGGGCCTTCGGTTGCCGTGCAGCCTCCACAGCACCTCCTCAGCAGGATGAATGAGATCTACATGCCCATTGACACTATCTATCAGTACTTGGAACATTTCAGTGCTTATAGGAAAACCACAGGAATGAGAAATGCATAGTTGTATTTTGTTGAAGTTGGTTGTACTTTTATCTTTGTTCAAGCATTCTTATGACGTTGATAAAACATAAGTGTAAATGAACGGATTTTTCAAGTATTTGTAAGATAATAAAAGCTTTCGACACATGTTAATGCTTATTACTTGTTCCCTATGGAACTTTATCTTATTAGTCATGCAACAAACGCCATATTGCGGCCGTGGCCGAGTGGATCTAGTTCCAGAGTTGTCTGCGACACAAAGATCGCAAGTTCGAATCCCTACTTTACCAATGAGTATTTCTGAATTTAAGTCCAGTGATACACCACGGCTCTCTAGTAGTAGTATGGTATGGTAAATATTTATAAAATGACTATTGTTCTGTATACAATGCAACACAGTTTTATAAATAACTATGTATGTACTAAATACTATTCACTATACAGGATGTATCAGAAATAGAACAGTTGTCTTCTCGAAGTGGTATCGTCTGTTCTCGAAGGTGTTGTGAATTTATCCTTAAGACGACGCAATTAAACTAATAGCTCCAAAGAGGACAACATTATTAAAGGGAGTAATACTCGGAAACATGGCTTTATGTTTTTTTATTAGAATCTATTAATGACGTTGACGAATAAAAGCGTAGTTATATCCTACGTGTACATATATACATATCTTCACGCCGAGTCCCCAACGGGGTAGGCAGGGAGTATAGAGTGCCATCTCTCTAGACTTACATACCTCTTTCGCTTCGTCCACATTCATCAGTCTCTTCATACATGCTCGTCGGTTTCGAGTACTCTTGACGATTTGATCCTACATGTAGGTACATAACTTTATAATTACAACTGATTTTAATGCAATATTAAGGCAAAAAAAAAAGTTTTTTTTTTCTATTTATTTGATTGCCGCCTATTATCGCCTATTGAGCAACAGTCATATTTTCTGAGACACTCTGTATATAGTGATGCTTATAATATAGTATTGCAATTTTTTTCCTTTACAAATATACTAATTGAATTTGTATTTCGCACGAGATGTTCTTAATGTGTTTAATTTTTATCACATTTGTGGGAGGTAGTTTGATAAAAGGTGAGTTTTATTTTTTAATTGTTCTGAATTTAAAATGTATCGAATCTTGTAACAGTTTTGTCTTTATCTCGGGTAAAAGACAGAATTGAAGCAATTAATGTCTTAAACAGCGCTGGCGAAGTGTCCCGGGCACACAAATGAGTCTTTAATTTTCTTCTCAAGATTTCCTCTAGATCTTTCTTTCACCGTAAAACGGTGTGATTAACTACGTTAAAGACATTTTTTTCGGATAGCTCCAAATTTAAACGGGAAACCTATTATGCTCTACCTCTTAACATAACTAAAAATATACTTAAAAGCACGGTAACGATAGTGCCGTGCCATCCATGTTGACGCGCCCCACTATTCTTCCTCATAGTTTATAATGTAAGTGTGCAACCTTCCACTAATGTTTAAGTATTGTCAGTACACCCTGATTACCTGTGAGTGCACACGCACATTAAAATTAATAGACTAGGGTCGTACTCCCCGCGAACCCCTCAACTAGAAATTGGTAGGGCGCGTCTTTGTGGATGGTACTATTTATATCGTGGAACATTACTATCAATCTTTTCAGGAGTCTTTAATCAGAACGTGTCATGTGGAATGGACTTTTCAGCGACGTTGAACTATGTACACGAGGGCAGAGACCACGTGACCATGTACCCATGGATGGGGTTCATGTATTATGATGACCCAATAGGTACCTTTCCAACACTTAAGTAACTTTTTTAACCATGGGTGGCAAAGAAATTATTTTTGAACCACGCGGTGCGAGACCTTTGTGGTTCGAAAGGAGATCTCTATTAGAAAAGGGGTTTTGTCTAGAGCCGATGAGGACTTCTTTTAGAAAAACCTTCCTTCACTTTCTAGAAGACAGACGTTGGTATTTATGCCCTATGCTATAGATAGGCCCACCATTGTCAGTTTAGACCCTGAAAATATCAATTATAATAATATATAATATATCCTCACGCCTTCCCACAAGGGTCCCCAAAGGGGTAGGCAGAGGTGTATAGGTAATACAATAAATATCAATTAACGAATGCATTATTTCCAGTCAGTATCTACGTAATCCCAGTTGTTCTGATAGCGAAGCAGTTTGTGCTCAGCTCGGCTTCAGATCTGGACAAGTATCCTAAAATAGACATCAGGTATGTATTACTATCTTACTTCTTACTAATATAACAAAGGTGAAAGTTTGTAAGTTTGGATATTTGCTGCTCTTTCACGGAAAAACGGCTGAACCGATTTGGCTGAAAGTTGAAATGGTGATGGTGGCTTGTACCCAGGATTAGGTCATAAGATACATTTGAATCCCGAAAAATTCAATGCTCTTATTGTATTTATAAAGTAAACTATGTTGTTCTTTTTCGGCATAGCGGCTAAATCGATTCTATTTTCGAACTACACGCGGGCGAAGCCGCGGACATAAGCTAGTTATATAATATATGTTAGTGACTGACTTTGGAAAGGAAAGTACGACAAAAGATATTGAAAGTAGGATAACTGCGTGCGAAAGTGAATGGGGTCATTTCGACGTTGACGAGCAGTAAAAGCCTGAGCAAGAATGCTCGAGTTGCTGTTTACAACGCGATATTGGTGCCTACTTTATTGTATGGCAGCGAATCCTGGGTATAACAGAGGAAGTATGAAAATAGCTTGAATGCAGTCGAGATGCGATCCCTTCGAAAATGTACGGCGTCACGATTCCGGATCGTATCCGTAATGAAGAGATTCACAAAGCAACTGACATGAACCAGGGTGTGATTGTTAAAAAGAAAGGCATGTGACGTTGGTTTGTACATATAGAGAGGATGAGTGAAGAAAGATCGTTACGAACTATTACGTTAGGTACTCCGTTGTTAAGAGAACATCTTGTATAATGTTCACTTGTTTAATTTATGAACCGCAATAGTTCATCAACCAGAAACAGGGACTTTGAATGCAAAAACACTTAATGTAGAATCAAACCGATCATTTTTATGACTAGTTTTTTTCAGTATCTTTTTTAATTGTCCCGCCTAATAGTGAAGCCCCATCCAGCTTGTTCTCGATGTCCCAGAGAGAATGGCCGGTGCTTTGTTTTCATCCCACCAATTTACTTGCTTATGATTGGTCGTTGAAGATTGACAGTGTCTCGACCAATCATAAGACAAACCGGTGATATAAAAATAATAGTGATGGAATGAATATAGTAATCGATAATTAAATATTTATAACACATTACTCCAGAAAGCGGTCCAAAGTAGTTCTCGGCAGCACTTGTAAAGGGCTACCCATACCTATAAAACAATACACGTTCCACGAGGATTACAACGTCGACACATACAGCTCTCTCGCTCTCATCCAACTGGACACGTCACTAGTGGATAGACGTAAGTGTTTTTGACAAGTCTATGAGTTGCAAAAAAGAAAAAAGTGAAGTGTGCAATGTCCATGTTCAATTAAATAGTAGTCTTTGGAAGTGAGTTGTGTTCCATCCACTTATATAATGACATTTGTTTCGCGCCATAATTAGTCTATGGTACACATTCGTTTTCCTTCTTATGACTGTCTACGGCATCGATAACAAGACTACAAACTTTTTAATTACAGTTGACCAGAAAGAAAACGGTATTTATATATGAACCAGTATGGTTCGTATAAGACTAAAAAAACTGCGTTTGTTTGATAAAAATAATATATTTTTTTTTATTTACATGTATGGTACAGGGTGAAACCCGTAGCTATAGTGTGAAAATTTTATGTGTTTGTAAAATTTTGTTCATGATACCGAACAAGAACTAATTTGTATAATTTATATTTAAACATAACATAACTATAAGGAAATCAGGTCATAGATATAGTAGAAGGAAGACAGATAATAAAGCTTCATATTTGGAATCATTTTTAAACACTAAAAGGTTTAAACCCGTCTAGGCTATATGTTATAGGTATATTTGTATACGAAATCTATATTCAATTTTCAGCCTTATACCCAATATGCCTTCCACCGAAGAAGTTGTTCAACATTCAAATGTTGTATGCCATTCGTTTGCCGCAAGGTGAGTTGACAGTTCAATAATAACTTTATCTATCTCCACGCCTTACCATAGATGTCCCCGAAGGAAGCGATAGAAAGAACTAGGTCCTTACGGTATGTCATGTAATGTATTTACGAATGAATGAATTTGTGAATGAATAATTGCGAGTCTCTCATCACGACGTTTTCCACTTTAAAGCTTGTGGGTGAAAGACGGTTTACAAATCGGCAGACTTGCTGTCCAAATGTTTTTTTAAACAACAATAGTTGCAAACAAGCATACGGCCCATCTGATGGGAAACGGTTACCGCAGCCTATTTACGCTCACGATACCGAAGTATCACTTGCGCCTTGCCACTCTGTGTTCGGAGAGTTGTACTGTCTTGGCAGCATCATAGGACTAATCCCTCTGCTGCCAACACAATATAACAACCCCCCTTCCCCAAGGAGGTCATTACTGGAGAACTTATTCACCGCGTAGGAACATAACACAATAAATTGTGTTATTTGGCTACGGACTTCTATAAAGTTTAGGTCCTGCCCCAGACGGACAGTTGTAAATTCGAACGGGAAACCCGTTATGCCCCACCTCTCTTATAACGTTGAAATTGTTTATGAAACTGTGCTTCCAGATTGCAGCAGCCCGTATTTAAGAGTATATCGCATGAGGCTTGTGGATCTACAGGAGTGTCAAATATTTTATAGGAAGTCTGGGGTGATTATTGTATGGAATTACCTTCACCTATGCGATGGGATGTTCACATTTTGTCACGCTATTAGGCACCCGCTTCCAAACAAGACAAGAATATTTGTAGACTGGCCGTCCCGACCAGCTTGTGTTGGATAAAAATTAAAATTCTTGAAACAATCGTGAACCTAAGCCATTCTCGAATCCTGAACACACATTATAATATCTAAATCGGTCCAGCCGTTTAGAAGTTCAGTCACATACACACACATAATGACAATATTTATAAATATGATCAGAATTGACGAGCATAAAAATATTTAAATGTGTTTATACTGATTCGTACGAGTACGATACGTACGAGAACTATTGATTTCAATGGTATCGATAGACAAAATTATATCTATTGATTAAAATCACTACTAAAGTGGACATATGTGTTCCATTGATTTTAGTAGGTACTGCAGACAAACGATCTAAATGACTTAAGAAGCTGAATATATAAGCAAAATATTTTTTGCATAGAAAACTACACATCAATAATTTATTGATTCAAATTAATAACCATAAAATACTCATTGATCTATTGACGAAAATCAATTATAAAGTTTCAGTCGCTACTGAACATGAGTTATTGATTTGAACTTAAAACCATGTGTTCTATTGATTTTAGTTGGATATAAAGACAATGTGGCCGACCGAGACAGTGTGCGCGCGGGCAGTGTCGGCCCGTCGCTGCGTGTGGGGCAGTGGGGCCGTACTAGTCACTAGGCTTGGGGACAAGTGGCGACTGGTAATGCCATTACTAACCCCTTGCAATCACAATATAATATTTAATCACAATATTATAATTGGTAATTGGTTTTTATTTTCCGGAATAAAACATATTCTATGTGTTATCCATCCATTGTTGGCGACACGACGAAGTAGTTTGTACTTGTTTGCCACTGTCAAAGATAAAACCTTAAAAATAAACTTTGACAGT
The DNA here is from genome assembly GCA_016069955.1 of Drepana arcuata. Taxonomy (NCBI): domain Eukaryota; kingdom Metazoa; phylum Arthropoda; class Insecta; order Lepidoptera; family Drepanidae; genus Drepana; species Drepana arcuata. Next base: position 8,695 of record JACCPG010000498.1, on the reverse strand, counting down.
GGCAAACAAGTAAAAAAACTGTCAGTTAGCGAAAAAAGGTCGTCAGTAAGACGTAAGTTGAAAAAATTGTAGTACAAGCTGGTTAAAATAAAAGGTTTTTCCAGCACAAGATAGTTTGTCTCGCTACACACTACAGTTCGTCTGCACAGTTAACAAAGTTAATGTATCTCTGTGCCAAATCTCATCGAATGCGGTTAAGTGTTTCTGGCGCGATTAACTAACTAGCATAACATTTAGCTTGATTTTGAGAAATTCTAGTAAATTAACTACACTAATATTATAAAGATATAAAGTATGCAAGGCTCAGGCTGTGGAATGAGCTCCCCGTTGAGGTTTTCCCTGGAGAGTACAGCATGGAGTTCTTCAAGAAGGGTGTGAAAAGATTCCTGCAGGGTCGGCAGCGCGCGAGTGATACCCCTGGTGTTGCAAGCGTATTAAAATATTTTTGCATTACCTGTTGAGGAAGACTATATGCCATGCTATGCATATGGATAAACGGATCAAAGGATCGAATAACAAACGTGATATATGAATGAGAGTGAAACGAGTGAGTGAATGAAACGAAAAGGGACACGGCAGGAATGAAACCATTTGCCTAGACGCAGGATACGTTCGCAAGATACGGTACTGAGCCAAACGTAAACATCGACATCCTGCCGGAATGCATTTCCGAACTGATGCGATACGAACAGTTTTGTGAAAACCATCCTTTACTTACTTGCATATTACGTACGGAAGTACCTCTTGGCATGTTGTTATATCCGGCGGGTTGGCGTGGGCGTGCGCGGGCCCGGCTGCGGCGCTGTGGGGCGCTTCGTGCGGGGCGAAGGCCTGCGCGAGTGGCTGCGGCCGCGCCTCTCCCGCCGCGGGGGCGCCGCCCTCACGCGTCTGGCGCCGCACTATCTCATCCTCAGACGATGTACGGCTCCGTATTTTAACGTAGAGAATCCTCTTTACCATCCTCCGCGGGGGCGGAGGGGTATAACAGACTCTAATTGTCAAGTCGCTGAGTCGGTGTGTCATGGGATCGCTTTCGAATGCACGCAACACACCAACATTCTTAAGGCCTGGCCGGCCCTGCCCCAGTCGGGCAGCTCCAAATTCGAACGGGAGAGCCGTTATGTCGTTCCTCTCTCAGTTATATTTTAAATGTCAAACTGACAGATGGCGAGCTCGCCATTACCTACTCAAGGACGACTAGACATACCTCCCTACATGCCTTTGAATTATCCTCTAACGTATGCGTTCCTCTCGATGTTTTCACCGTAAAACTTTGATGTGATAAATTACTGCGAGATACAAAATTTAGATTTGAACCTGGAAACCAACCACACAACCATCAAGAAGAAATTTATATACATACATAAATATAATCACGCCGAGTCCCTAACGGGGTAGGCAGAGAGTATAGAGCGCCAGAGCTCTCTAGAGTTAGATACCTCTTTCGTTTCGTCCACATTCATCAGTCTCTCCATACATGAGTTTATATGATGTGAATATTTCACAGCGATGTCGAACGTACAACGCTACGGACCTTGCGAACCTGAAGAGATGAAGACAGAACTGTACACAGACCGCACCACAGTGCAGCCGCCCCACATAGATCTACTGAAACAGCGAAGGGTTCGCTATAACGTAAGTATAAAAGCTGCAACGAACAATTGTAAATTTGAATCCCGACTGTACCAAGTTTTTCTGAATTTAAGTAATGCTTAGTCACACCACGAGCTTTACGGTGAAGGAAAACATCGAGAGGAAACCTGCATACGTCTGAGAAGAAATTCAAAAGGCGTATGTATAGTCGTGCTTGAGTAACGGCGATGGACTCGCCATCTGTCACGTTAGCACCTAACGTGACACGTGGGAAGGCGTGAGGATATATATATTATATATTTAATTTTGGATTATAGTCGGGCTTGAGTAACGGCGATGGAATCACCATGTCACGTTAGCACCAAAAATATATCTCTGGTGGAAAGTGAATGTGTGGGTATTACTTCACCCTCTGCCTGCACCTACGGGGACCCTTGTGAGAAGGCGTGGACATTAACATACCTTTTTCAATGTAGAAATCTAAAAACGACTCATTTGTCGGGATTCAAACTTGCAAGCTTTGCGTTGGTACACGTAGCTTCCTCTTTAAAAAAAAAAACATTTATTTCAGCTAACCATATTCGCCAACGTGGAATACTCATGTATTATAATGCGAGTATTTTACAACCTGATGTATGAAAACCAGAGGTCTGTCACTCCTCGGATCTTCCTTCGCCGTTGGTGTGCCAGTCCGGAGCCAATATGCTACGACGCACAATTGTTACAAATCGATTATTATGTAGAGATTTACTTCCAACAAACTATACATTACCATTTATATGTGTACGGGAAGGAAATTAAAATTATTGACAGCAAAAAATTGCTCAATTATGAAAACCACAAGTTGGATAATGTATTGACAACTGCGCCACCCGACAACGCAAAAAAGCGATAAGTTAAGAAGATTTAAAAGTATCTCAATCATCAGCAAACATATTTTTTTTATATCACAATGGTGCAAAGCACGTCTGATCGCTTGCAACACCAGGAGCATTGCGTCGCCGACCCTGCAGGAATCCTTTCACACCCTTCTTGAAGAACTCCATGCTGTACTCTCCAGGGAAAACCTCAACGGGGAGCTCATTCCACAGCCTGAGTGTTAGCGGAAGGAAACTCCTTTTAATTTAAATTTAAGACCTGGACACTTGTCCTTTCATTTGCTTTTGTCTAGCGCTATCTCTTTGATACGCCATTACAGACTGACTCATACACACATTTTATCACGATTAGTCCCTGACGGGGAAAGCAGTTGTCTTTACTTACCGCTTTCGCTTCATCCATTTTCCTTTCATCAGTCTCTACATACATTCCCATTCCTTGGGCGGAAAGTGGGTGTGTGGGTATTACCTATACACCTCTGCCTACCCCTTCGGGGACCCTTGTGGGAAGGCGTGAGGAATAAAGATAGAAGAAGAATAAGTAAATCTATATCAGCAAAAAAATACATTTAAGGTAAAATATATTTTAATTTGTATAATAATAATACTATATAACTGTATAAAAACAAAATAAAATATAAATGTTTATAACATTATTTAAATGGTAACTTTAATACTCGTTGATGTGATATCAAAGGCAAGAGACCTGCTGGCTTACATTAAGGTCTGTTTTTGCATGAAAAGCTTAAGCGTATATATTCTTTCATAACTGTCTCAAGTAGAGCATGCTTTTGCTAATTACCGTACAATGGCGAGACCTCAGAACAATAACTAAAGCATAGAAGTAAGGTATTAATAAGAACTGTTGACAGGTTGGATGCACTCTTTCGTCTTATATACTAAACGCTGTGCTAAAAAGAGTCAGACATATCACTATAGCTTCCAAATTCACAGGGTTGTACCCGGGTTGGCTATACAATTTATCTATTGTGCAATATGTCATTTAGTTATTGTTCTGATGGCGAGACCAAGGCCTCCAGCCACACGCTAAGCAAAGCAAACACAGTTATGAGCACCATCTGTTGGGTTCGAATCTCGACTCGAAACCATAGCGTGTGTTCATTTTGTAAAGCGCCATCTTGTGTCAATGAGTTAGAACTAAACAATCACAATTATATCTTGGGGTTTTTTTTATTATACAACAAGAGTGGCAAACAAGCATACGGCCCACCTGGGAAACGGTTACCGTAGCCTATTTACGCCCACGATACCGAAGTATCACTTGCGAGTTGCCACTCTGTGTTCGGAGAGTTATAGTGTGTTGGCAGCATAAGGTTTAATCCCTCTGCTTCCAACACAATGTAACAATCCTCTCCCCTCCCCAAGGAGCTCATTACTGGAAACATTATTCACCGCGTAGGAACACAACACAATAAATTGTGTTATTTGGCTACGGACTTCTATAAGGTGGAGGTCCTGCCCCAGTCGGGCAGATACAAATTCGAACGGGAAACCCGTTATGCCCTACCTCTCTTATAATTTATCGTAGGATACAATATAAAGGATACAATAACATTATAATATCTAAATTGATGACGTGTATATGATCTAATAAAAACATTACTTTATAAATCTATTAAATTCGTGTCAAATAAAATACTCACATACACACATCTAGTGCATAATTAGACTGCCGTCTGGTCTAGTGGTTAGAGCTCCTGACTGCTAAACCTGAGGTCGCGGGTTCGAATCCCGCTGAGGGCAGACATTTGTGTGATGAACAAGAGTATTTGTACCTTAGTCTTGGATGTTCTATGTATTTATGTATATATCTATCTATATAAGTAAATATATCGTTGTCTAGTTACCATAACACAGGCTTTGCTTAATTTGGGACTAGGTCAATTTGTGTGGATTTGTCCAGAGGTATTTATTTTGTTTATAATATCCTCACGCCTTCCCACAAGGGGCCCCGAAGGGGTAAGCAGAGGTGTATAGGTAATACCCACACACCCACTTTCCTCCAGAGGTATATTAGGTGCCAACGTGACAGATGGCGAGTCCATCGCCGTTACTCAAGCACGACTATACTCGACTATACACGAATTTCTTCTCAGACGTATGTAGGTTTCCTCTCGATGTTTTCCTTTACCGTAAAGCCCGTGGAGTAACTAATCACTGTACTTAAGTTCAGAAAAACTCATTGGTACAGTCGGGATTCGAACTTGCGACCTTTGCGTCGTAGGCAACTGCTCGAACCACTCGGCCACCACGGCTTTTTATAATATTTATATTTTTATATTTTTTTTATAATAGCGACCTTATCTAATTGTAATATAGTAATAGTAATATAGATGAAATTGGAATAAGCGTGGGTTCTTTTTTTTTTTTTTTTTTTTATTGTCTCTCGTAGTGTGAGTTCCGGGAACTTTTGCTACTTAACCGGGCAATGGCGAGACCTAGGCCTCCAGCCAGGCACTTTATTTCTAAGCAACACAGCTAAGGGCACCCCCTGTGGGGTACGAACCTCGGCTTAGGGCGTTGCTGGATCGCGAGCAAGGGAGCTGGGCTGGACTGGGCGTGGGTTCTTAACCTGCATGAGCTATATGTACCCGTAGTCGACGCAGTGCACAACGTTGTTGGCTTCTCTCAACCTGCCCTCCTGCGTCTTGAACGGTTTGATTTGCCACACATCGTCTATGTTCAGTTTCTCATCACCCTGTAACATGGATTAACAATTACACACACCCATGTAATATGTCGATATGGATAGATCCATTCATGAGGACGCGCCCCACGAAAACAAGGAGCCGTGGTGGCGACACAAAGATCGCAAGTTCGAATCCCGACTGTACCAATGAGTTTTTCTGACCTTAAGTACAGTGATTAGTCACACAAGGAGCTTTACGGTGAAGGAAAACATCTAGAGGAAACCTGCATACGTCTGAGAAGCAATTCAAAGGCGTATGTATAGTCGTGCTTGAGTAACGGCGACGGACTCGCCATCGCCGCACCTAAAATATATCTCTGGCGGAAAGTGGGTACTACCTATACACCTCTGCCTACCCCTTCGGTGAGCCTTATAGGAAGGTGTGAGGATTTTAAATCTCTTTTAAGTAAGTAAGACTATCTCCTCTATACTCTTCTCATTGTGACCAGTGTCACTTAGTGTCTTCACGTCAAAAAACATGGGGCCATCCATACATTACGTCACACATAAAGGGGATAGATAAACAAACATAGGGATAATAATGGACTTCGTGACACCACCTGTCAAAATAAAGAGCATCAAATCGTGAAAATCGTATAACGTAATTTATGGACGATCCCTATTCAGTAAACTTGTACCTTCATATCCATGCTAACGGCATCTTCAGGCGCCAGAACTATGAACGGCGTAGATTCAAAACTGAAGGCAAGGCCAAAGTAAGAATACTTCCTAATTTCCTTCATGAACAGATCCTTGGAATACACTTTGTCAGGATCAGTGCCCATATCCTTAATATTAGTCGACAACACTTCATAGTAATAACTGAGCAAATCATCGTAATGCTTCTCCCTCAACTCCTGAGTAGTACAAGCGTATATTGCGAACGACAAATCCAACACGGGAGCGGCACATCTTGATAGTTGAAAGTCGATTATTTTCGCGTCGACCGGAACACCATTTTGATACTTGTAAAGGAAGTTATTGGTCCAAGAATCACCGTGACTGATCACTCCGGTGGCTTTGGTTTTGGTTGCAGCGTTTATCATATCTTTGTATCGTTCAGGAACTGCAAACTCCTTGACTTTATCCACGTAAATCGATGCCGGATACTCCTTTTCCACAGCGTCGATGGCAATTCCGGAAAGTCTTTTCCAGAACCGCGAGTACCAGTCCCAAAGAGACTCGTCGTAATACGTTTCAGTAATTTGGTCTTTGATCCTGTCGAATTCCTCGGGTTTCTGGTCTTTCATTGCGAACGATAGAGCGTGGAACTGCGCTAAGACTTTAAAGGTCAATTTGCAGTGCACCAAATCGATTCCCTCTTGTCTTACTGCGCTGCCATAGTCGTGTACCGATTCGTCTTCCAAGCATATAACATCGTTCGTACCATCTGAGTATGTAAGGAAAACTTTAGCGTATTTGTCAAATGGCTCCTTTACATTCGTGGTAGCTTGAAATTTCAGCAATTCGGGTAAAACTTTCGTGTAAAAATTGATTTCATTTCGGAAGAAATCGTGACTTCTGTAAGTAAGCCTTCTCGATACATTCTTGGGGATATTTTTCAGTATTACTTGAACATACTTCGAGCCATTCTCATTTTTACCGTAAATTTTAATGCGAATCACTTCGCTCAAGTAGGAGTCCCCTTTGCCAGTGTCGCCAACATACTAGGAACAATTATACAGTTATTATAATATCGAGTGGTGCGAGTAGTTGCCTGCGACACAAAGATCGCAAGTTCGTATCCAGACTGTACCAGACGTTCTAACAGCACCCAATTTTTGCCTAAGATATATTTAGATTGACATTGACACAATGTGACAAAAGTGGGGATGTTTGATACTCTTCCAAGCAAAAACGACTAAACGCATTTGGATGTAATTTGGCACTGAGATAGATTATTAGGTGGAGGATATAGGATATGCCTTATTCTCGAATCTACAAATGAATTAATTATTTAGCGTGGTGTAACTGCGAGGAACATATGAAGATCCATGAAACTTACCTCCCAATGTGTAAAACTGAAGTCTTCTCCAAACCATTCAGTCAGCGCTTGACTAAGCATGTCGTTGGTCAAGGCAGGCGACACATGGGTTAGAGAGCTGAAATCTTCAGAAGACATTGTAAAAGGTACCTGAAAATATAAAATTATTCATATAGGTATATACATAAATATCATAACACTGAGTCCATCACAGGTAGGCAGTAGAGCGCCTGTTATCTCTAGACATACAGACCTATTTCGCCCCACATTCACATCCCATCATGCATACTCAGTTTGAGCTTAATAAAAATGAATACTTTGTAATACATTTAACAAATACTTGCATCGCCGATGGACACGCCATCTGTCACATTGGCACCTAAAATATATCTCCAGCGAAGAGTGGATGTGTGGGTACTGCCTACACATACTACAGACATGCCTCTGGCTACCCTTCAGGGACCCTTGTGGGAAGGCGTCAAGATATGAATTTATCTCCATGTCTTCTTGAAAGGCAGGAGGGGAAGGATACCAGAATTAAAACATAAGAAACAGATCTTAGAAAGAGTGTCTCTCATGACATACAGGGAGGTCAAGACACGAAAAAGAGTTTGTGCTGGACAGATGCAAATAGAAGTTTCATCAGGAAAACTGACAAGAGCTGTGCCCTTAAATTTATGATCACCTGTCTTATTGTTACGCCGAGTCCCTAACAGGGTAGGCAAAGATTATAGAGTGCCAGTTCTCTCTAGACTTACATACCTTGTACACTTTGTATACATATATAAAGTACTTTGAGCACACTTCAAGTTGTGTTATCTTTTATCTGTAAGTGGCTTGTAGTTGAACTTATCAGTGTAAATAATTAGCTTGAATATTCCATTACTATCATGTTAATATAGTATTTAGTTATTTGGAGAATTTTGCATCCCGTGAGATAAACAAAGCAAATGCTACTGAAGTCTTAAAATCTCTATGTTGGGTACATGTGTAAAAAGCAACATAAGTCTTAAATAATAAAAATTGTAGGATTATTTTATCATGCTATGCATTATCAGCAAGTAAATACTGTATACTTGTAATGAACTGGTAATTAAAACTATTTTTTTTTGTACAATAAGAGAAGCAAGCATATGGCCCACCTGATGGAAAAAGGTTACTGCAGCCTATTAACGCTTACAATGCCGAAGTATCACTTGCACATTGCCACTGTGTTCGGAGAGATTTTACCCTATTTGGGACTTGTGATGATATTTATGTAAATTAAATATAATGATAAGTGCTTGTCTGTTCATAACAGACAAGCACTAATCACACACAGACAAAATCCTGGCAGGGATTGGCAGAAGATCATTCATATTGGCACCTATTTCTGTTGGCATATAAGTGAGCTGAGATATATATATATGTGCCAACATGGCGAGTCTGACAAAGTTTTATATACATCTATATCATCATGTCGAGTCCCGAAGGGGGTAGGCAGAGGTAGATAGAGCGCTAGTTCTCTCTAACCTTACTTAAGTACACACA
>JACCPG010000497.1:0-18056 GCA_016069955.1 Drepana arcuata | reverse complement strand
AAAAATGTTGCAAGATCGGGAAAAAATATTCCTTTTTGAGAGCTTCCGATGCGTGCGCTGCGTAAACTAAGTTTAGTTCTAGTAAACGTGGTTTAAGTTACGAAAATATCATGTATGAGGGAATTGTTCCTCTTTAAAAGTTCTAAAAAAGTCCGCAACAGCATATGTCTATCTTTTAAGATTGACTCACTATAACCTTTTTTATGGCAAGGAGGGTGTGAAAAGATTCCTGCAGGGTCGGCAATGCGCGAGTGATAGCCCTGGTGTTGGCAAGCGTCCATAGGCGGCGGTAGCCGCTTACCATCAGGCGGACCGCATGCTTGTTTGCCATCCAAGTGGTATAAAAATTATAAAAAAGAAAATTTACTCCGCGATGGGCTGCTAAACAACTAAACCGATTTCAATCAAATTTGCACACCGTGTGCAGTTTGATCCAACTTGAAAGGTAGGATAGCTTACATCAGAATTGGACCCGATACGTGGCGCTGCGATCGTGTTTCAGGAAATTTTACTTTTTCACCCGGGCGAAGCTGGTCGGTACAGCTAGTTTAAATAAATGAGCAAAATTATGACCCTAACATTGCGACCACCCACACCTGGTGGTTGTAAAAGTACTATGTGTTAAAAAAGAATTTCCATTACTTACAGTTTAATATGTAATAGGATCTATTTACACATTGAACGAACACATAGTGTGATAGCGAGTTAATGAAATGCTAATGATTCATGGTTCAGCGAGTTGCGGCGTGTAAGTAGGAATAGCTAGGTATGGGGAGACCGGGCCGCGGCGACCTGCCCCATGTTTAGTTGGTAAGCTTGTGGGACAATGTACCTTTGATATAATAATGGATATCGTTTCAGCAACACTGAGACGCTCCTGCACCTGCTGAAGGGCAGCTTGGGGACGGGCATCCTGGCCATGCCCGATGCGTTCGCCAAATCTGGCTATATAGTGGGGGTGGTGGGCACCGTGGTGATCGGCGTGCTGTGCACGTACTGCATCCACATGCTGATGGACTCGTGCTACGCGCTCTGCAAGCGGCGGCAGACGCCCTCCCTCACGTACACGGCAGCGGCCGAGGCCGCGCTGTCGGAGGGCCCCGCCTGGTGCAAGGCCTGCGCGCCATACGCCGCGTAACTATACCCACTGCTTTACAAACTACAACATGCTACCACAAGGCGACCTGAGCCCTCATTTTAAGTGTGCAAATTACAATCATGACTTGCCCTCGAAGTAACATTAGATATGCGTGTTTGTTTCATATTCTGTCTTACATATACCTACGCAGTAGGTACCCACGATTGTTTGTTAACAGAATCCCTTTGTTCTAGGCACGTGGTGAACGCGTTCCTCCTCATCTACCAGATAGGGACGTGCTGTGTGTACGTGGTGTTCGTGTCCGAGAACATTCACTCTGTGCTCAAACACTTTGGACTCGAAGTGCCCGTGTTCCAAGTGATGCTGGCCATCCTGCTGCCCCTGGTGCTGATCAATTGGGTCCGCGACCTCAAGTACCTGGCTCCCTTCTCGGCGATAGCCAACGCAGTAACCATCATCAGTTTCGGAATCATCCTGTATTACATCTTCAGAGAAGTGCCTACATTTGAAGGCAAGGACTCCGTCGGGAAGTTGGCTGACTTCCCTCTATTCTTCGGGACCGTGCTCTTCGCCCTGGAAGCCATAGGCGTGGTGGGTTACCTTACACATTTTGGGGCCACAACGCGTAGAGGCCGACCCTCTCGCCCGGCTCCCTCTTGTCTTAGCAGAGCATTGCGATTGTGTGACCACTTTGTATTTCCTTGGCTTATTGCTGGTTGCGACTGCTTGGTGTGTTCGCCGCGGCAACAAAACGACATACATAATGCTTCCCCAAACTGTACATAACGAGCTCTAGCGATTTTATGCGAATTATCATGCATCATGACTTTAAACGTGACTGTGCAACGTAACCTTGTCGTCCGCAGATCTTGCCCCTGGAGAATGAAATGAAAACCCCCAAGGACTTCGTGGGCAAGTTCGGCGTCCTCAACAGGGCCATGATCAGCATCATAATCCTGTACGTTGGGATGGGGCTCTTCGGATACCTGCAGTACGGCAAAGCGGCTGCTGGCAGCATCACGCTCAACCTACCGTCCCAGGCAGAAATGTAAGTATCTACACATACACTGCTAAGCTCGGGGCTCATGGACCAATATGCGTCGATGACTTAAAATATATAAGTTCATAGAAGAGGACTATATCGGATATAGACCAAATGGCCAATGTTCTACATGATTCCCGCAGTCTGGCGAGTATAGTGCAAGCTCTGCTCGCGTTCGCGATCTTCATCACGCACGGCCTGGCGTGCTACGTGGCCATCGACATTCTCTGGAACGAGTACATCGGGGTGCGCCTGCTGAACAGCAACCACCGGCTGCTCTGGGAGTACCTGGTGCGGACGCTCATCGTGCTGCTCACTTGTGAGTTGCCATCCCTCCTACACACCTGAGCCATTTACACTTACATAGCCTCTTTATAAGTGCATTATTATAGTATTTACTGAACTGACATAAGTTAGGTATTATCGTAATGCGTATCCTTCGCGCGCAGTCGGCATCGCTGCGGCAGTGCCTGCCCTGGAGCTGTTCATCTCTCTGTTCGGGGCGCTGTGCCTGTCCGCGCTGGGGCTGGCCTTCCCCGCCATCATCCAGAGCTGCACCTACTGGTACTACGTGTCGCGCTCCGAGAGGATCCGGATGATCATCAAGAACGCGATCGTCGTAATGTTCGGGACGCTGGGGCTGGTCGTGGGCACGTGGACTTCCCTCCAAGGTATCATCGAAAAATTCTCCGAAAACCTGGAGCTAGGTATCGGTAACGCTACCGACTTTGTCGCTAACACCACTCTCGACATGCCGTAAACGATGCGCCGAGATCTCCGGTGGCCAGCGAGCACCGAGTGGAGCATCGTCATCCGCACGCGTTGTACCCGAGCTCCGAACAAACAGTCAAAAAATGCACGGCCATCTTATATTCCACGACCTCCATCTTGGACCTATAAATAAGTAAATAAGATTCATGTATTCCATGTAGGCTAACTCCATAGTATACCCAGTAGGCGAATATTGCCTCCTCCAGTGAGTATAGCCAGCTAAATCGTCAATAGTTAAACTAAGACGTCACTCCTAACATTATATTATGTATAGTCGTGATCGCACGAGTACCGAAGGACACAGAGTATGGTCGCTTGGTGCTGCGCCAGCCGGCGGGGCAGCTGGCACCCAGTCGTAGGTACAAGCAAGCACCAGGTCTAGGTACCGAGCCTACAGGGTAACCGCAACATGTAGTGCGCTACGAGTATATTGTAGTTTCTTTAATTATGTTAACAAGTAGTATAAGCATAATATTTAATTGAATGTTGACTAATTTCGCCTCGTCTAAGACAGCTTTAGTTAGTAGGTATTATTAGTTCACCTCGACGGGACAGGGCCGTCTCTATCATAAAAAATATCCGGTTTTGAATTTGAAAAAAAAACTTTATTTGATTTTATGATGTAATTACGCGTATTAAACATTACTATGTTTAATACGCGTAATTACATCATAAACGGGAACGCACTGTTTGGCATAACCTAACATGACAATATATTTTTTAATGAATTAATTAATTTGGTAGTCTCGCAGTTAGTGTCGAGCTGCAGCAGTGCGCCCTGACCGGGCGGGGTGGGCGTTATACATCGGGATGTAATGTTTAAGTGTCATATATTTTGGTTGTTATTAGATGCTAAGCATACAATGTGTCATAATATGACTGTGAGAAACCTGTCAAGTGAATGGTGGCATTTGTTTAGTGTAGTCAGGTAAATTATTGAAGTCCGAGGTGTATACCTTGCGGAACCAAGTTCTGCTGGTAAGAACAATGCATACCGATAGTTTGTAAGCTCGTCCTTATTGGATTCGTAGTGAGTGTTAGGGCGCCTGCAGTCAATTGTGTAGGCCGAGCGCCCAGGGGCAGGGAGGCTGCGGGCGCGGGGTGATGATTGATAATTCCTAACATTATTGTATTTATAAATAATATTTTGCCATATCCATGTTGAGGGAGTGCAGTTGTACAACACACCCATATCATTGGACCAATCAATAGCCCATTTAACTTAATTCATCACCAGTTTTATCACCAGCTTGGGTGGCTTAAGTACCCTCAACTTACATAGTGGCATAGCTACTACAATAGTTGTGTACCGAGTGCCTGCCCGACCCTCACACTCCCCGAGCACCTAGTGCATTATATTCCCAGCTCCTTTAGGCAATGTCTGAAGAGACTTCCTCAGTCACTCGTGTATGCAGCGCTGTAGGCAGGTGTCCAGGTGTCGACACCTGAGCGACTGCATATACATTTAATAGTATTAATTATTAGAAGCAAGCAACTTTGATTCCGGTCATAAGCTATTGATGTATCTGTGATGTTCATAGTAATGTAGGACGATATTTGTAAGACATAATATAATTATTGTTTTGCCTACTGCCGCATACCTGTCGGTGGGTGTGCGCCACACGTGTGATATGATACTGTGCTTATAGCGGCGGCGAGGCCCCGGCCTTTGATTCATTCATATAAATATACTGTTATATTAATTACATATGCATTTTATTCCCACTCACCTTCACTGTATCGTCAAGTGGGTATCAACGGGCAGCTTAATGGCCCACGGCATGCAGCCTAGCCTGAGCCTGCACGACACGTCTCTATTATCAGAGAGCCTGCACTATGGGACGGAGTACCAATTAGCCTTAAAGATATGAGATGGGCCACGCGATGTACTCCGTGTCCTACAAACGCCGCTCTCGGCGCATTCACATGGTTATAGTTTTTCTTTTAATGGACATTTCCACACAAACTGGCATACCATAATTAGTAAGCTTGTATTAATATTATGGTAACTAGACAACGATATATTTACTTGTATAGATAGATGTATACATAATTACATAGGACATCCATGACTAAGGTATAATGTAAATACTCGTGTTCAGCGGGAATCGAACCCGCGACCTCAACTGTGAACAGTTAGGAGCTCTAAAAACTGACTAGACTAGACGGCAGTCTAATTCGATTCAGCAATAGATGGCGCCACAGGGTGATTCAGTCGACCACTGGTCTGGTTCCCTCGACAGGAACCACGCGGCAGGCACTAGCTGTAACTGGCGGGAAACCCGCCGGCCCCCGAGGCGGGGCGGGGACGCGGCGGTGCACACAACGAAAACCCACAGATAACACAACTCGTATAATGTCAGTGAACAAGCGGTACAACGAACATACCGACAGTACATCACACGACTACATTAAGCGACACCTCAAGCACATCAACACGTTATTTGGCACAAACAACAGGACGAAGCCCGAATAAAAAATACAAAATTATAACAACACGCAATAATACATTCCAACTACTGCCTACTTTATTATTTTCTCAATCGATCTGTCGCTATGAAAACAACGTATATTATCAATTCCACACGATAAAATTGTTCGACAAGTTGACCCGCGGAGGAGATTCAATTTAAGTCAGCGACAGGTTACGGGCCAGTGTGGTGGGACACGAGGATCCTGTCTTTGGGCGCCGAGTGCCTCAACACGCGGCCCATTGGCAGCTGTTACTGTCGTACTGCGCGATACTCATCTCGCGACACGCAGACAGGTACATTTTACATCGCTAACTGTGTGCGTGTCCCGCAGGTGCGCGTACGCATCATCAGCTTGAGGGCGCGCAGTGAACATTAGGTAAGCGCCAAACCATGTCACGGCGCTATTATGCTCCAAGTTGTGCGTTATATTCCTAAGCTGGTCCCTTCCATAATCAGTAGTGGAGGTTAGCCTCTATGTTGCAGTCGTAAGGCACAATATTGACAGTATCACATATTATAGTAGGTATAGTAGCGCCCCGCCCGCAGGCAGTCAGCCGGGGCGGCGCCCACATCCATGATATTATGCCAGTTATGATGGTCAATACACAGATAGTTATATATAAACCTTAGCATATATCGCACACGATACCTGTATTGTATGTTGTGTATAAGTAATACATTACTATAAACTGGGCTAAATAGTTCAATGTGTACAAAATAAGCATTTCTGTACAAATTGTCTTTGTTCATTCGCCTACCTATGTAGTGGACACAAGCCGTCCGTATATCATATGGAAGTATACACGGGCGCAGTCACTGCAGCAGTGCAGCAGCACATCTGCGCTCGTCACAACCAGTCAAGCGCGGGATCACATATAGTCGCGGTACCGGGTCAGGTTACATTAGCATTAATTCTATAAGTACTTCAAAAATACTGTTATGTTCAAACATGAGACAGGACAAAATATAAATTATCTACATATTATAAAGAGAGCCGTAAAATGTACGAGATTCGGATGCAGTTCGTCGAGCAAAGGATGCGAACGCGGCGAAGATGCTCACTCTTCTTTATCTTCAACCGAGGACAGGAACAGCTTTTGACAGAAGTGAGTGAAGCTGGCTGCAATGGAAAGGAATGATGCGTGAACAGTGTGCAGCTAGGAGTGCTAGTGGCGAGTACAGGGTCAGCGGCGTACTGCAGGCGCGGGCGAGGCGGCGCGGGCGACGGCGCACGAGCGCGTAGTACACGGGCACGCCGGCCAGGGTCATGCCGCCGCCGGCCAGCACCGCCGCCGGCTCGCTCAGCACCGGCACCGCCAGCAGCAGGCTGCACACGCACACGAACACCACCGGCATCCACAGCGGCACCTGCACACGCGCACGCGCACCGCCACATGTACTCCTGCAACCGGACGCTGCCCCCACGAATGCACCGGGCGTGTCCACGGGCCACTCACCCGGATGGGGCGGGGCAGCTCCGGCTTCTTGTAGCGCAGCCAGAGCACGGCGCTGCAGCTCAAGGTGGTGAAGAACGACTCCACCACGGTGCAGTATGTGATCAGCGAGGTCAGGTTGTCACCCACCAGCATCACCAACGATATCACCATCTGGACACATCGAGATTTCGGCATCGCCACACTGATCATAATAGCTAATTAATGTAAGCCCTTTTTGGGTTGTCCCGATGTGCTGTGTGTGTGTGTGTGTGTGGTGCAGCAGTGTGCGTTACCAAGAAGACTAGCGAGGGCACCGGCGACATGCACTTGAGGTTGATGTGCGCGAGCAGCTCGGGCATGTGCCCGTTGCGCGCGCCCGCGAAGCACATGCGCGAGGAGGCCATGATGTGCACCGTCAGCCCGCCGAGCACGGCCACCGCCACCAGCGACGGCATCGCCCACCGCAGCCAGCCCAGCGCGGACACGGCGAACTCCTGCACCCACACTGCTCATTCATCCTAACTGTCCCTCTAGCGCAGCGCATGTCGAGTCCTTGTGGCCAATGGGCTCACCACAGCGATGGCGTCCGTGGACATGACGCCCACGGGGCCCAGCACGGCCAGGTACGACAGGTTGGCCAGCAGGTATATCGCGGTCACCATCGGCAGGGACACGTAGATCGCTCGGGGCAGGTTCACGTACGGCTCCCGCAGCTCCTCCGTCATGAAGTTCAGGTAGTTCCTGCCGAATGGCACGCGCGTTAGGTACGTCCTGTACACACGCTGCAGCCCAGTTACACCATCATCATCATCACAAAGCTACGCTGGCCAGACCCACTAAGTCCGCTCCCACGGATTCCTTCCCATCTAACATGTACCTATATATATAAATGTTATGTTGGTTTGTGTACGCTTCTACGATGTACGCACCGATCGAGCTGAAATTTTAGCTTGATATATAATCCGCATCAAGCATTGTTTATCTATTTTTTGCAACAGACATTATTATTATTATATCCACAGCGAAGCGTGCCAGGGTAAAGCTAGTTAAACTATAAAACTCTTTAAAGCGGAATAATTCCGTGATACATGATGGTTGTGCAACTTTAACCGCTATCGAAGCGCACGCAACGGAAGCTCCCGAAAAGGATATTTTTATCCCCGTTCCTAAAACTCATTTTATCATAAATGAGCTATCCAACACATGAGCTTGCTATAGGTAAGGCACGAGCATTGGTAATATTATTTAGGAGGGTACAACAATCTGCGCGGCGCACTGCTGGCCGCAACAGGCCAACAATAGTTCGCTTATAGTAGGGGAGCCCAAGCGGGGATTTCGGGATTTACTACAGCGCGGCAGATTAATATACAGGGGATACCTTGTACCCGGTTAACTACCTCCACCGAACTTGAGCCCCAAATATAAGGCCGCCCGTAAAGAATTTAAAGCTGTCGTTAAAAGTAAATTAATTCAAAAGGTTTATTATAAAACATCAGATCATTTTAATGATGGCCATGCATGGCAATGAATTGCTCCTCTTGTACAGAGTTTATATAATAATAATATATAATATATCTTCACGCCATCCCACAAGGGTCCCCGAAAGGGTAGGCAGAGGTGTATAGGTAATACCCACACACCCACTTTTCGTCATAGATATATTAGGTGCCAAGTTTATATATGTAACTGTAATCTTTCCTACCCCTACGCAAAAGGGAACAAATGTTAAAAAAGCAAACCGGGGAGTTTGTTTCGCCGTTTCTTCTCCTGGCAGGTATTTTTTCTTGGAAACGGTGGTAACTTTAGTTTATATTAAATATGTGACGTTCAATAAGTGTTCCCTGTGTCCCTTACGTTGAATAAAATATTTTTATTTTGAAAGATACAGGATCAGAACTTTGCTGCCCTCCCCTTTCTTTACGTCACTCTCAAATTGTCAGATTTTGCACATTATAAAAATGGCCGCGAGTTTGCGTCACACCGAAATCGTCAGATTAGTGAAGGAAAGCTTTTTTTTGTTTAATTAACACTCCCTTAGAAAAAAATTTTTTTCGTTTTCAACCCTTACCTACAACCACCCGCATCATGCAAATGATCAGATTAACATATGTTCATTATTAAAAATATAGGGTATTGATGCTATCAATATCTGACGCGCTCGAGAATGTCCACGCAACAGTATTTTTTTTACATGTTTAAAAATCTATAGCCGCTTTCCCCACCGATGAAATGGTATATATCATATAAAAAAATTCTTCTTATTATCTAAGTTTTGCAACTCAATAGGTCTCCATGACGCTCGAGTAAATCCCCATTTAGCATCGTGGGCTCCCGTACTAATGTGTGTGGTGTGCCAAGTAGTGAGCACGCGCACTGCGCTCGTACCAGCCCGAGTATGAGAATATTCCCGAGTAGAAGGCGACGGACCAATCGCTGACTGAAGTCTTGGTGCCGGCCCAGCCGTCCTCAAAGTGTTCTACGCCACCTGCCGAGTTTAATTCATTATTCATCTTACCTCTGAAGCACATTACTCACAGACCGACACCCTCCTCTAGTAACTCTGCGCTTAAGAGTGACTAGACAGTGGGCCCATGGGAGTCACAATGGAGCAGGGTACGTTCTCATAGATAAGTCAATATGTCTGAACAGGTCGTACGCGCCGAAGGCGTTATTTGGCCCAAGCGTTAGTGCGTTCTATATTGAATTTAAGGCGCACATATTATTATTAAGGGTAACACTGTGACGGGAGGCACTGGAATGGGATCGTACATATGTAAATCGTGCAACACTTGCCTCTGGCCATCCACACGACTCCTCCGACTATGATGATGACCAGCGCGGATATCTTGGTGAACATGAACACGTTCTGGAGCCGCGTCGTGAACTTCACGTCGTACGCGTTAATGAACGTCAGGAGACCTGCCAATTGCCAATACTTGAAGAACCTTAAAATACAAGACGCAAGGCTATTGTTTGACAAAGCATATAACTACATCATAGCTATATATCATTGATTGGTTATCCCTGCGCGCTCACTAGATACCACCATCGGGTAAAAGACAGTTTGCGGCATCTGATATTGTGAGTTCTCATATTCAAGGGTTGTATTTATGTAGGGCGGTATTTAATCGGGGATATAGGGATGACACCATACGGGGATACGGGGATGACACCAAAATCATCTAGACCTTCCTGTTCTCGGAAAAAAGTACTCTACAATTGATTGTATAAATGTAACGCGACCTTGGGTCCTGACGACAAAAGACTTATTCGTCAAATCCAAACGCATAGCCCCTAAGCTACTAAGACGGTACAATTGAAATCAATTGTGACAGAGTTAGTGGCCAGTTCAACAGAGTTGTTAGTCTGCATATCAATGTGTTGGCTCTTAATGAATCCTAATTGAAATAAAGAAGTTCATTACAAAACAACATCTATCGCTCGATTGCGTACAATGGCCCGGAGGTTTTGTAAGCCTACATTGGTTTGCTCGCCATGGCCCGCCATGGGGCACTCACGTCAGGCAGCCTGCGTGCACGCGTCAGCTGTTCCAATTCTAAGTGTGTCTACTAGAGTAAACGACAGAATTATAAACAGAACGAGGGTTTTCCGTCAATACAACAGTAACTGCTATAAACAGTTACTCGACCCGGTTGTTATCGGAACAAGTTTTACATACGCTAGATCCTTTCATGATTTAAATATTTGAACAGAAAAGGAATTCAATAATCCTGCACACACTCTAGTGTTGTAATATCGATTCCTGGTGGTGGCAATGCCTGGGACGGATACTCACATATGGTGGCGGCAGCTATGAGCTTCTTACACAGCGGGTCCACGGGGCAGGCAGGGAATATCGGCTCGAGCACATTGTTAGCAAAAGTTAGAGCCATTATTGCATTGGTGCTCGGCCTGGAAACCACACGAGATTGCAACAGATCTTGTTGTACTTAGGGGGCGTCCACTATTTACGTGACGCATTTTTGAGACTTTTTCGACCCCCCTCCCCCTTGGTGAGATTTCGTAACTCCCCTAGTCTCACGCAAGATTATTAAAAATTTATGTTTTGGCTGTAACCGTGTTTGATAATTGAGACAAAAACCACTACATAATCTATTACTTATATTGAAGACTAACAAAGACTAGTATTTGTGAATATTACCGTAGTTTAAAATTAAATAATAAATATTAAACAAAAGATTAGAAAAAATATTCTAATCTGTTTATTCCAGATATTGTACTGTAATGAACGCCCCCTTAGCTATCTGCCGAAGCCTGTGTGTGCGCGTGGTACGTATCAGACGATTCTAAGGTGAGTCGTAAGACTAATAGAAAAACTAGTTTACGCAACTGGTCTATGTTCAATTTAATTACATCACGCCTTCCCACTTGGGTCCCAGAACGGGTTGGCAGAAGTGTGTAGGAGACGTCGGACACATATTTTTGGTGCCAACGTGACAGATGGCGAGTCCATCGCCGTCACTCAAACATGACTATACATTAGACATTGTATTACTTCTCAAACGTATGCAGGTTTCCTCTCGATGTTTTTCACCGCCGTAAAAGTTTGTGGTGAAACCAATCACTGTATTTAAGTTCAGAAAAACTCATTGGTACAGTCGGGATTAAAACTAACAATCTTTGTGTTGCAGGCAACTACTTGAACCACTGCCACAATCATGGCTCTCTGTCAAAGACATTACAATAACAATATTATTTCTAAAAAACTTACACAAATACCAAGTTAGCATCCCACAAGTATAAAAAGGCAGGTAAAGGTCCATAGGCTTCATTTATATAATGGTAATCTCCTCCACTCTGCGCCAAAGTAGTCCCTGTTAATGAGATAGTAACCAAACATCATGTTCACGTAGCTTACTCATCCAACAACATCCAGGGACTACTAACAAAAAGTGTGATTCAGGACACATTTACAAGGCATGATGAAGTGGTGTTAGGGCACAGGGTGACGGGGGACCACAAAATGCAAAATGTTATGAACAATAAGAGCAAGTTAAGGTTTGTTGTCTTTATATAACAGAATATTGGGCCACATATAGACAGATATTGTATATTTTGAAGTCATTCCAATTGATTGCTATGGCCATGTCTCCTATTGGTCTGGGAAATTAAAATAGTGCTATACCAGACTATTATTAAAAGGTTAATAAGCAGTTAAAGTCCTCATTAGCACTATAACCTGGGTACTTTGTACTGAGTGTAGAATCACATTGTATAACTTACTAATGTTATTATGAAACATAGAGGACCAACTCCTTGCAATGTATTTACTAAAGCCAACAAATGGGTTTGAACAAATCTTATTGTTCATTATCTATTGACAGTGGTCAATATCAATAAAAATGGGTCATGTGGCAATATTCTCTTTTCACCAGAGTATTATTAAGGTGCAACCATGACAAATGGCATGCCCATCCGCCTCTCAAGCATGACTTAGTTAAAGCTAAAAGCCAATTGAAATTTTTATGTAAGAAAGTAATAATTTAAAACATAATTTTAGCTTATTTATTATAAGTGACAATTATAATATACAGCTATGTATATGTTTATGACAGAGGTGTGTCTAATCTATACCTGGTTAATCCATGTATTAAGACAACATTTAAAAGCCCAGCTATTAATGGACATAAGTGCATGCCATGCTTTGAGTACTCATATTAAAATACCAAAAGACAAAGAACAGGAGACCAAACAACCTTTAACAGACACCTCATTACTCACATAAATCATTAATTTAAATAGTATAATAGTTTAATATATTATAAAAGGTGTGAGGATATTATTATAATATATAGTTTAATAAATTACAATAATTAAGCTCTGGTAGAAATTTCATGTGACAGGAAAATCCAGTCATACTAGCTTGGGAACTTACTGATTATGGATTACTGTTTAATAATCTAAATAGAAAAGTACAAACCTTCACCCAATATAAATATATGTTACTTAAATCTTCAGCATGTATACCTAGTCTATAGGTTATCTTCATTATTTGGTTTTATTAATGAATTAAGAAATTCCAAATTTTTTTACACACAAAAGATTAAATGTTGTTTAATTATTAAATGGAAACTTGCCTAATTCAGCATAGGACATGGCTCCGAGGGTGGCTAGAACTCCACATGCAGCCCACACTGATAATGCACCCCATACAGATCCAGTTTTCTCTATAACTTCTTTGGGCGAAATAAAAATACCACTCCCAAAAATTATTCCTAATATAATTGCGACTCCCTCCAACAACCCTAGCTGCTTACGCATTTTTACTTTCTCGTCACTCATTTTCGAATTACTGTTAGCTCCTACCCTAGCTAAAGACAACCGCTGAAAGCACTGGTCTCCAACAAACAAACTACAATACAGAACACCACTACATTAGCAGTGCAAATGTGTTGTGTACTGATATTAATTTCACTGGAGTTGGATTGGACAATTGACCACTGCATCAGCTTATAATTACTTAAAGAAAATAGCAAACTACGTCTAATTACTTAAGTACCTACTACCATTATTGTATTAAATATTTTTATTATCACATTTTCTTTTACTTTTTTACCACATTAAAATATAAATTAGTTTTGATTTGATTTATTTATAGACCCATATGTAGTGTATGCCTACCAATACCAACCACAGAATAGTAAACTATAACCCTATCGGAAGCATGCAGATTACATATAGACTAGACTTACTATATTTATAGCCATCCTAACTCGACATACTAAAATGGATAGGTATTCAAAACGAGGAGATTTACGCACTCAGCACGCTTTGCGATACATAATAATGTGTAAGTAGGATTAATTACACAAGAATCCCACGGCTTAGTTAAAAATAAAACAAAAGCATAGAGAGAAACCGTTACTAACGTAACGACTCACATTAAATATTGACTAACGTATAAACTAATAAAAACTTGTTTAACACCTAAATTGGCCCAGTCCCAAACTAAGCAAAGCTACCTTCTATTATACTATGTACTATGGGAAATAAAAACAATTTAAATATTGAAATAGATTTATAAAGTTTTAAGCAAATACATACATACGACATTTAAAAATGAAAGACAAAATTATTGACGGAACTGGCAATTTAATAAACAATTTAAGGAAGATGTAAAATTATTGAGAACTAATTTTATTACAATAATTTGGGAGTGATTTCAGGGTCTGGATCAGGATAATATTGCAGTAGGTCTGCTACAGGTGCTTCTTGATCTTCAAAGAAGTCACATGCTAATAAAAATTCTCGTTTAGAGTAATCGTCACCTTTACAGAACATCTCACCTGCAAAAAAAATCGATCTCCTTTTTATTTCCACATTCTCTCCACAGACTCAGATATCGGTAATCATCGTAGGTGAACGTATATTAATTGTTAACTGTACCTTCAAGGTCCATGATATGAACCGCACTCTTCGATTCCAGTGCGCCCACACAATAATGCTCTTCGGCGAGGTCTGGATGCCAGTACATGATCGCGTCTCTGCAAGATGTACCAGCGATGGGCAGCAATATTCTGTCCTGGAGTAAGTATAATTCAATTACCTACCTACTTATACTGTCCGAATCTTTTAAAATTGTGTGTATATTTGATAATGGGACAAACAGAATGGGTCATCAGGAAAGGAACAGCCATGAAATATTTTCCTCTGAAATATTTGCAAGTTTCCCTAAAACTTTCGCCTTTAAGTGGTTTGTAAAGTTCTTGAACAACCATATATAATATTATATTCTATTAGTCACGTTATAATACAGCCGGCTTGTACCTTGCAAATAATTTTATTATTGACGATTGGTTCTTTAACTTCCCCGGTGCAAAAGAATTTCCGTTTCTTTCTCATGATAAGTGTGCTTATTTCCAAAACAGTTTTGATGCTATTTCCTGCGAATTTTAAGTGGTTTATTTAATACTATTTGTGCTACGCGCTTTGACCCGCAGTAATATTTAAAAAGATATTAAACTGTAATTTTGCTCGAACACCATCTTCTGATAGCCATCTGATTTGGCAATACAAATTAATGATTCACATTGAGAAACTGTCTCATCAGATTGTCCATTACATTATACGGTGGTAGTTAGTACTAAACATAAACAAACAAACAAACTCTTTATAACAAGCAACATTACAAAATCTCTATAAAACAGTAAAATTATGTATCACAATTTTTGTAAAAACTAATTTGTCTAAAAACTGTAAAGCATGCCACGGCAGCGTTAGGCTCGCTTAATGGCTGATTTATAATAATACATGTCCATGACGTACCCTTTTCGCCATTTATAGCTTCAAGCTCTCTCATACCCCTGGCTTGAGTCTCTCTACTATTTTGTTGCTTCATATAATTTGAAAGTCTGTACATTGCTTCAACAAACTCGTCGATGGGACCTAAGACAAAAATAACCATATAACTCCTGAAGGTGCTGGTGAAATAATGATGTCACTCGTTACAATACTTATGCACCTTAAATAATGATGTCACTCGTTACAATACTTATGCACCTTAAATCATACAACGTACCTGTGCCAAAGCTACCTCCATCCAAATAGTTCAGGAACTGGTAAAATCTAAGCGCTTCATCAGATTCAATTTCATCCATCACTGGCCTCTGTAAATAGGCTTCATGTCAGTGCTAATGATAAAACACATATGAGAAACTTCTACGCTGCGTCTGTCTGCCTGCTCGCGTTAAACTCAAAAACCAGTTAATTCACTTTCTAGCAGCTATCAGCCGGTTACCAGTTCATAATTGAAGTTACCCATGGGGGCAGTGCTTCCAAGTGGAAGGTAAGTACCAGAAGATCGCAACCAAGCCAGGCTGATCTCGGCTTCTGCTGTGTTCCTGCAGTGAGCTTTCGAAAACAACACTCACAGTGGGTAATATTGTCGGCAGAATTCGAATATATCTGATATTGATAGTGCTTGTAGGCCATGGCTACCGGCTACCGCTTACCATCAGGTTGGCCGTAAGATTGTAGACAGCATTTGTATCAAATAATCACAAACAGCATCCCTTAGCAAAGTAAATACATGACGGCTATGTGACAAACGAGATTGTTAAAACTGAATATGTAAATATCACAAAAGACATTTTAGAATAATTAATATATAGTGCAACTGTCTTGAATTTTTCTTCCTTTTTATTACTTAGAAGGATTGATAAACAATTAAAGTTTCAACGTAGGTATATTGCGTAGCTCCATAGTTACTGTTCTGTTTTAAAATAAAAATTGGTCCGATTCGCCTCGTTACCTACCTACTCTACCTCTACCCTACGTATAATACAAATAACAAAATAACATAAAAGTCAAGCCGAATGTTACTTTGTCCTAAGTGATCACAACAAAGGCATGTCAGAGTGCAAGTAAGTTAAATTACTCTCAAGTTGGGATACATACAAATTTTCCACTCCAGGCGCCAACATCTGAGTACAAGGAATTTACTCGGCTGGGCATCCAATCTAAAGACGAACGAGCTATCAATACAGGATGCTGAAATAAATCAAATTAAGTTCATGATAATGAATATTTACAATATTATATCTGTAGAATAACATGAAAGTTGTCTTTACCAGTGAAGGTAATTTAGAATTAGTGTGCCTGACAAAAAATGTCAACAAAAATATAAATGGCCAAAATAACAACATATTTGCTGTGAGGCCACAGATGGATGTTATCAGTTAAAACAAAGTGAGTACATACTGAGGTGTACATAGTAAGGGCTACTCCAATTTATTATTGTTAATTAAAGTCATAAAATGTTTAACTGCCGCTGTAAGCCATTAATGTTATTTTTTTTTCGTTTTTTTTGTATTTTTATCGTAACGCGTGTTCCGGGAACTTTTGGTACTTAACCAGGCAATGTCGAGACCAAGGCCTCCAGCCAGGCACTTTAAAGTGCTAAGCAAACACAGCTAAGGGCACCCCCTGTGGGCACGGATGTCGGCTTAGAACGTTGCTGGATTGACAGCAAAGGACCCGTAAATTTATTTAAATAATTAAGGGCAGGATTTGCGCGTCTGGTTCGGCACGGGCCGATATTGGTGAGGGTCAGGGGGGACAGCAGAATGGAAATATATTTTCGACAGTTTTTTCATGAACTGTTTTATTAGGGACTTACTATGGACATTAAGGTCAACGTGAAGTTGACTGTTTCTCATGTACCGCGAGGCACTTGTGGCTCTGCGGAGAAACCGTCTTAAGAGCATTTGTAGGGGGTTGAGGATTGACTTGCGAGCGTGTGCAAACACTATACTCGCGTACGAACTGAATTCTCACCTTGGATTTTATTGAGAGTTTACTTCGAGCCTAAAACGTGCATTAAAGACTACCGAGTGCGAAGGTAGTTAGCGCGGGTACCTACCGCCAACCGCCGATGGAGAGAAAGGCGTTGATCGAAGATCACACTCAGGTGTTTGGCATTTTGTTCCCATAGAATAGGTTAGCTGAAGGGTAGGGTTCTGGAGACTACCCGTTGGGGTTCACGGCCCTTCCTCGTGAAGAGGATGGATGCGCTTTTTGTTGGGGCCCCCTTCAATTATCCATCACCTGAACCATAGTATAAAGAGAGGCAGTAGGTTATCTCCGGCCCAATTTACGATATAATTGCCTACTGTCTTAGGGTTGTCACTTTTAGCTAAATATTAGGCGCGGCTGTTCGCGCTTCGCGCAGCCACTGAAGGCGTCTGAAATAATAAGCACATTTAATATACATTTGGTATCTATAATAAAAAATGAATAAAGTAAATGAAATATTATCATTAAAAGAAATAAAAACAACATTAAAAACTAACGACTGTCTCTTAGACTATAATCGAATTTGTTGTTATGATTCGAACTTTGTTTTATATGTATTTGATTTACTATTAGTCAATTAGGTACTCGTACATACTTATTTTGAATTACGCTTTTCTGTAAGTAGGTAGGTACTTAGTTACTATACCTACAATACTGAGAAATCGGCATAACTAAACGTAAACAAAGAAATAGCGGCAAACCAATTGCCAGATCAAAAGTACCTAATACATTCTAGTAGGAAATTAGGCCTACCTACCTACTTCCTATGTGATAGAAAACTAATACAAACAAAAAATATGTAAGTACGTAGGTCTCTCTCCTCTCTCGTAGATCTCATCATCAAGTAAAATGATATTATACTAGAATAAGCGACTAACTTATCTTTCCTGTTCAATAGGTAATCTGAACAGAGACAGGTC